>LPNX010787469.1:512574-599320 GCA_001517045.1 Pseudotsuga menziesii
CCCAAAAGTTTTATGCATATATTTTAGCCCAGGAATCTAAACTCCATGCTAGACATGGCCTAAAATAATTTCCAGAATTAGTGTTATTGCTGTTGTAATTTGTAGAAATCAGAATTAGCAAGTTTTGACCAAGAGAAAATAATAAAAATGGAAAACAAGTCAAAATTTAGTGCCCATAATTTTCACTGTTCAGAAATCAAATCTAGCATGAAACATTAGGAAATATGTGAGAAATATAAAGTTTTTAGGGCTGATTTATTAAGAAATAAATTGTAGAAATAAAGTTTTCAAATTTTCATATATGTATTATCATTTATGTATTTGCTGCTTGCAGCCTTGTATATTGGCACAGTACCATTCGTGCAATTTTGATATGTTCACCCTTATATGGTATATATATGATCATACTTTGGATGTTTTGTCTCTAATGCTTTGGAATGATGGATTATAATCTTTAAAATATATTTTTTCTTTAAAATTTAAATATTTTATATGTTTTTTAATAAACCGAGTCATTAAAATCAAACCGCCCGAGTCATTGCCGAGTTCGAGTCCGAGTCCGAGTTGACCCTCGGCTGATTCCGAGTCCGAGTCCGAGTTGACCCTCGGCTGATTCCGAGTCCGAGTCCGAGTTTTAAAACATTGCTGCTGATGGGATTTCTCCCATACTTGGCTGAGAACCTGGACGAGGAGAGGTACACGACCATCTACTACTTGTCCGTCTCTACTGCCAATGGGATTTCTCCCATACCTGGTTGAGAACTTGGACGAGCAAAGGCACCAATGTACATGACCATCTACTACTTGTCTGTATCTACTGCTGATGGGATTTATCCCATACCTGGCTGAGAACCTGAACGGGTAGAGGTACCTGTATAGAAGCAAGGTAGATGTCTGTCTTTGTTTCAACTTTCTTTCTTCAGAGACAGATATAATCATGTAATCATTCTACTCACTCCATCACAGAGTGTCAAGGAGTAAAGTCATCCTTCTCTCTTACCCAGGGATATAATCATGGAACCAATCTCCCCACTCTATCACAAAGTTTATGGACACTGCCCTATGAGCAACTAGGGACCAATCTCCCCATCCAATCTGAGGATCACTAGGAGAAGCTTCTGTCCCACCCAGGGTCATTCACTTCTAGCCGAGTCACAAAGGCCAATACTGAAGGAATGCCCGATGCTCAACCTCTAGAAGGATGTATGCAACTAGGGACCAATCTCCCCATCCCTATCTCAAGATGACTGGGAGAAGCTTCTGTCCCGCTCAGAGCCATTCACCCCTAACTGGGGGAATACCTGCTTGATGCATCAACCTCTAGGAAGATAGTGTGTGCAACTAGGGACCGATCTCCCCATCCCTATCTCAGTTTGACTGGGAGAAGCTTCTGTCCCACCTAGAGCCATTCACCCCTAACTGGGGGAACACCTGCTCGATGCATCAACACTACTCATTAAGGGCCAGTCCCCTACCCCATCACAGGGTGCTCGGGAGTCAAGTACTAATGTGCTCTCGTAGAATCTTTTGAGAACTTGCACACATATTAGCTAATGGAGGCATCAAATATATCGGGGTAGACATGAAATGCAAATGAATGAAATAATCACATAACTGAATTCATGCACATGTATGGGAGAGTATCAAGAGACTAGTCTCCCCACCCCATACAGGGTGTCTGGGAGGTCTACGTCTGTGTTGGAGCGCCTTGCTCCTTCTGCATCTGAGCATCCCGCTCCCTTTGTAAGGAGTTCATAGATACGATGTAAGTATCCATCCTGGTGACAACCAAGTTCATTGAGGATCGTCTTGACTATCAATAGCAATATCATTAGTGTAGCTATGTAATCAAAGTCATCATGCTAGATCTATTTGTATCTCAACTATGCTCTTCCTTGACTTAGGAAGACTTCATCAGGTTTCACACCATCATATGCAATAAGCTAGGATCCTCATCTTGAGGGCTAACTCCCTCCGTCTCCCCAGAAATTGTCTTGGTAACTTTTGTGCTCTAGAATCCATTTGCTATGACTTTGATTGGAAAGAAATTGCTTTCCATAATTGTCGAAGAGACGAACAACTGTAGCAGAGAGACCGACATCTGTAGAATCCTTCTGCTTCTAATTGCCAAATCTCTACATGAGATCACCATCTTGCTTACTATTGGTAATGCCTTGTAGTGTATATGTGCAATCCTTTTGTGCCATAGTTCACTTGGTTCCATTGTTTCATGAACCAATGCTTGTTTTGGTTGGCCTTTCAATTTGTACAAGCCTCCCTCTTGCATCATCAAAAGTCTTACCTCTTGGCCACATAAGTACTTGGCCATCAACAAATGCATCTCGAAATCCTTTCGCATCTAGGCTTGATATGGAAAGGAGATTCTTCTTCAATCCTGGTACATAGAGAACATCTTTCATCTTGATAGATTTACATGAGTCTAGCTGATATGATGCTTCCCCTACCCTTTGTAAATTTCGTTAAAATCCACCTTGAGCTACACAGTATATATATATATATATATATATATTTTATTACTGGCAACCACAAATGGATATCTTCAAAAATATTGCAGCGGGAAATAAATACTCAGAAAAATAGACACCAATATTTTCAGGTATAAAAACCATCGAAAAAACCCAAGATGGGAAAATCGGTGCAGCAGTGTGAGAAGATATTTTTATTAGCAAGATATAGAACAATAAAATCCAGAAATCGATTTAACCCAACCTGGCAAAATCGTACAATCGAAACTCATTGAGAAACCCCAATAAGATCGTACGACCCCTTTGTCAGCATGTACGACCTTGCGTCAACATGTACAGCCCTGCGTTAGCATGTACGACCCTCTGCATCAACGTACGACCCCTCTGCGTCAGCGTGTATGACCGCCTATGTCAGCAGTGTACGACCCCTGCGTAAGATCATATGGTCTCCTGCGTTAGCTTGTACGACCCCTTTGAGATTTGCTTGAGTTGCCCTGTCGATCTCCGGAAAATGTCCTTTAGTTTCACTCTTTGCAAAATTCTCCTGCAAAATTTCTTTCTCTCTCCAACTGAAAGCTATGAGCAAGAAATCTCTCTTTGGCAATGAGTGTGTCAAAGCAATTGTGTTGTGTGTCCTCTCCACCAAATCAATATCCTTTTAACTCAATGGCGAAGTGAAAACCCTAACTCTCACTATGGATCAATGGATGAGATCCTCTGGTGAAATCAATGGCCAAGATTAGATTAGCCATCACTTATATTATTTTTCACTCGAACTTTATAAAAGTGTCTCAATTAAGTCAAATTAAAATTAGATCACATAATGCACTTTTCCTAAGTATAAACTTTGGATAAAGGCAATGATCAATCTGGTTTCCTGTTTTATGTCTTCCATCAAGCAAGGACACATGCAAATGATAGAAAACCTTCCTTGTTGCCACTTTTTAACACTCTCTCAAAGAGAAAGGGATCCAGTAGCAACCCCAACTTGTCTCTGAACTTCACAAAGTTGCGCCTGCAAAGTGCCTTGGTGAAAATGTACGCCACCTGCTCTTCTGTCTGAATGTACTCCAACTGAATGGTTCCTTTTTGTACACGGTCTCTCAGGAAGTGATACCGAATGTCTATGTGCTTGCTTCGGTCATGGAACACTGGATTCTCATATAGCTTGATGCCACTTTGATTGTCACAGTGAACTATCGTAGACTCCAACTGACACTCAAATAACCTTGAAAGCAACTTTCTCAACCACATCCCTTCACATGCATCCAAACTGGCTGCCATGTACTCAGCCTCGACCGAGTTCAATGCAACTGACTTTTGTTTCTGCTTATCAAGTCACAACCCCTGACCCAATGTTGAAGCAACAACCTGAAGTGCTCTTACGGTCTTCTACATAACCTGCCTAGTCAATATTTGTGAAGCCTGCTAACTGTATACTCTGACTGCGTTCATAAACCAATCCATACTGCATTGTGCCTTTGATGTAGCGAAGCACATGCTTCGTTGCTGTCCAATGTACTCTCCGAGGATCCATCGTGAACTGATTCAAAGAGTTGACTGCAAAGCTAATGTCGGGTCGTGTGTTGACCAAATACATGAGCGACCCGATAAGCTGGCGATGCATAGTAGGATCAAACTCCTTTGAACTCGATGCATCAATCTTCCTCTAGTTGGTAACTAGAGGTGTGGACATGGGTCTACAGTCCTCCATTCTGAATCTCCTCAAGATCTCTACTGCATACCTCCACTGACCAATGAAGAAGCATCCATCTCTCTGCCAAACCTCTAGACCTAGGAAGTAATGTATCAACCCAAGGTCTTTCATCTCAAACTCAACTGCAAGGTTGGACTTGCAATCCTTGATCAACCTCTCATCTCTTGTAAGAAAGAGATCATCTACATACAAACCAGTATGAGAGGTACCTCACCTGATAAAAAGTACAAGTTGTG
The DNA here is from genome assembly GCA_001517045.1 of Pseudotsuga menziesii. Lineage (NCBI taxonomy): Eukaryota > Viridiplantae > Streptophyta > Pinopsida > Pinales > Pinaceae > Pseudotsuga > Pseudotsuga menziesii. Next base: position 517,014 of record LPNX010787469.1, read on the forward strand.
GTCAGCCTAACTCTGCTAGAATCCCATCTCCCGTTGATAGCTGTCAATCCTCGAGTACCATGCCCGAGGTGCCTGCTTGAGCCCATAAAGAGCTCTCTGCAACTTGCATACATACGACTCCCTATTCTCCACCTTGAACCCCTCGGGATGCTCAATAAATACCTTCTCCTCTATAACTTCGGTGAGGAAGGTAGTCTTTACGTCCATCTGATGAACGCCCCAACCCATCACTGCTGCTAATGAGAGAATTGTCCGAATAAAAGAATATCTGGCGACAGGGGCAAAAGTCTCCTCATAGTTAATACCTTCCTTCTGTGAATACCCCTTTGCCACGAAGCGCGCCTTGTACTTCTCCATGCTTTCGTCTGCTGCATGCTTTACCTTATAGACCCACCTGGATCCAACCACTTGTTTCCTTCTAGACTCGACACAACCTCCAACACCTGGTTTTTCATGATGGAGTCATACTCCTCAACCATAGCCTCTTGCCATACATAATGTTGTGTAGCCTCCTTGAAACTGGAAGGCTCAGAGTTAATCAACTTTGTCGTTAGTGCCATATAGCTAAGTCTATCTGGTGGTTTGCTTCTCCTCATGGAGCTCTGTGGAAGACTCACATGCCTGGAATCCTGAAATGTGGACCTGAACCACTTAGGCCATGGCCTAGTGTCTACCTACTGCGGTTGCTGGATATCCTCCTCTTGCTGCGGCTCATCCTCCAAGTCAATGACCAAAGGATCCTGTCCACCTGACTCCCTCTGACTATCAGAACCTGTGCCCTATGTCTGTACCTATATGTGTACCTGTGGCTCCTCCAATTTTACTCCTGAGTCCTGTGTTGGCTGCTCCTGTGTTGGTAAGTCCATAGATCTTTGTAAGGCTCTATCCTCATTAAACTGGACATCCCTGCTCACAATGATCCTCTTGCGAGCTAGAATATAAACCTTGTATGCCTTAGAAGTCTCCCTGTAACCAACTAGTAGCCCCTTCTCACTAGAAGGGTCCATTTTCTTCCTAGTGTCAACATGGATGTGACAATAGCAAACACTCCCACATATGCGTAGATGACTCACATTTGGCCTAGTGCTTGTGAAGAGCTCCTCGGGTGTCTTCCTTCCCAAAGTTGTGTGGGGACACTTGTACTGGATTTAGACTGCGGTCCTGTATGCCTCGACACATAGAAATACTGGCAATCCTTGATCAAATAGCATGGCCTTGGCTGCTCCTACCAATGTCCTGTTCTTCCTCTCCGCCACTCCATTATGCTGCGGGGTATGAGGTACTGTGTGCTCCTTCTTGATCCCCTCCGATGAACAAAACTCCAAGATGACCCACATTTGGCCGCGTAGATGACTCACATTTGGCCCAGTGCTTGTGAAGACCTCCTCGGGTGTCTTCCTCCCCAAAGTTGTGTGGGGACACCTGTATTGGATTTAGACTGCGGTCCTGTATGCCTCGGCGCATAGGAATAGTGGCAATCCCTGATCAAATAGCATGGCCTTGGCTGCTCCTACCAATGTCCTGTTCTTCCTCTCCGCCACTCCATTATGCTGCGGGGTATGAGGAACTGTGTGCTCCTTCTTGATCCCCTCCGATGAACAAAACTCCAAGAACTCCTTGGAGGTGTACTCACCCCCGTTGTCTGTCCTCAATACCCGAATCTTCCTCCCTGTCTGGTTTTCCATGAAAGTTTTGAACTCTTGAAACCGCTCGAAGACCTCAGACTTGGCCTTTAGGAAATAGATCCAGGTCTTCCTGGAATAGTCATCAATGAATGTGACACAATAACTGTAGCCACTGAAAGATTGGGCACTCATGGGTCAACAAACATCTGAATGCACCAAATCCAAGGTCCCCTTAGACTTGTGCTAACAATGTGGGAAAGGCTTCCTGATGTTCTTCCCCAACACACAACCCTTGCAGTGGTTATGCTTCTCCTCCTGTATCCGAGGAACTCCAGTAACTTCCTGTCTCAAATGCCTCAGTGCTCCATGCTGTAAGTGTGCCATCCTCCTATGCCACAATTCACCTTGACTTCTGGTGCTGCTGACCAGAGCCTTTCAGACTCGAAGTGTAGTATGTACACCTTCCCGCTCCGGATCCTAATCACCTGATCTAAACTTCTATCTGATCCCTTGGGGCTGATATACACTTTCCTATCACGAAACTTCACCCGAAAACCCTTGTCTCCAGGGTGGAAATCGATATAAGCTTTTTCGTCAAACCCGAAACATATAATATGTCAGCGAAATTGAGGGGTTTGCTAGACTCTCTCTGAAACGAAACAGTATCAACTCCCTGCGTCTGACACCACACATAATCTCCCAACTCAATGCAGAGATTTACTCCACCCTTTTCTGTCCTATCATGTGACAAGATGCTCTGCTGTCAATATACGAGATGTTGTTGCCTATGGTGCTTGGCATGCAAGCTATCAAACAAAAATCCTCGTTGAAGCTTTTGCTGAATTCTTCCACCTCTGTAGAACCTGCCATCTATGTATTGTTCTTCTTCTTCTTCTTGTTTGGGCACTGGGAGGCAAAGTGTCCTGGCTTATGGTAGTTAAAACATTTGGCTTTTGACATCTCAATGTTTTTCTTACCACCCTTCTTTTTCTTTTCCTTACCATTGCCCTTGCTTGCTAGGGCTAGAGCCTCTTCATCCACGATCTGTGGGGCACTGAAGGATAAACCTGAACCTTGACCCATACAGATCTCTTCTTGCACAAAGTCAACCCGCAATCTCTGCAAATCAGGGGGCTTCTCCCTAGCCACCATGCCTTTGACAAAGACGTCAGGTGGCTTAGAAAAGCCATTGAGGGCTAGCCAAACTAGCTCCTCATATTCAGCCTTAGAGCCCACTGCTCCAAGTTCATCCCTAATCTGTGTGAGCCTTGTGAGATAAGGCACCACTCCTTCACCCTTGGCCATCTTGGGGCTTCACAGTCTCTTCTGTAGCACCATCTTTCGGTTCTCGTTCTTCCTTTGATAAAGGATTTCCAGAGCCGCCACATGTCTTATGTGGTCTTCTTCCCGGAAAGGTTAGGGACTATGTGATCCTTCACCCCATCCAAGATAATCAACATGGCCCTAGAATCCACCTTCTTCCATCTAGCCAACTCTGCTGAATCTGTGGGCGCAACCTTTTTGGAGTCAATGTGCTCCTTTGCATCACTAACATCCAGGATCCTCATGATCCTCTCTTTCCATGTAGGAAAGTTTTGAGCCCTCTCGAGTCTATCCTTGACTCTGAACTGTACGACCATAATGAAGCATACATATCAAACCCTAGATTTGAAACCCTAGGTTTGTGTCTTCAATAGATCTGCCCCCGAACTATCCAATATTGCTGCGTTCTCTTAGATTTGCTCAGAAGAGCTTTGATACCATGTAAATTTCCTTAAAATCCAATCTTGAGTTAGACAATATATATATATTTTATTATTGGCAACCACAAATGAATTTCTTCACAAATATTGCAGCGTAAAATAAATACTGAGAAAAATAGAACAATAATCACATCAATAGATACACCAATATTTTCGGGTATGAAAACCGCCGGTAAAACCTAAGATGGGAAAACCTGTGTAGCTGTCTGAGAAGATATTTTTATTAGCAAGATATAGAACAATACAATCCATAAATTGATTTTACCCAACCCGGCAAAATCGTACAACCAAAACTCACCGAGAAACCCTAACAAGATCGTACGGCCCCTGCGTGCGTCAATGTGTACAACCCCACTTCAGCATGTACGACCCTTTGCGTCAACGTACGACCCCTTTGCGTTAGCATACGACCCCTGCGTCAACTTGTACGACCACCTACGTTAGCAGTGTACAACCCTTGCGTAAGATCGTATGGCCTCTTGCGTCAGCTTGTACGATCCCTCTCTGATTTTCCTAAGATACCTTGCCGATCTCCGGAAAATGTCCTTTAGTCTCACTCTCTGCAAAATTCTTTTGTAAATTTTCTCTCTCATTCTCCAGCTGAAAGCTATGAGCAAGAAATCTCTCTCTGACAATGAGTGTGTCAAAGCAATTGTGTTGTGTGTGTCCTCTCCACCAAATCAATATCCTTTTAACTCAATGGCGAAGCTAAAACTCTAACTCTCACTATGGATCAATGGATGAGATCCTCCGGTGAGATCAATGGCCAAGATTAGATTAGCCATCACTTAAATTATTTTTCACTTGAATTTTATAAAAGTGCCTTCATTAAGTCAAATTAAAATTGGATCACATAATCACTTTTCCTAAGTATAAACTTTGGATAAAGGCAATGATCATTTTGGCTTCTTGTTTTGTGTCTTCCATCAAGCAAGGACACATGCAAATGATAGAAGACCTTCCTTGTTGCCACTTTTTCACACCCTTTTTATGGGGTATTGATAATCATCTCCAAGTCTCACCTTGTGAGGTGAGTCTTCTTTTGTCATGTGGGTAAAAGAGTGCTTGAACTCGGTCATGTGCTTGGAAGCACCACTATCAACAAGCCAAACATTGCTACCATGGATAACCGTACCTGTGAGTGCTGAAATCAAGACATATTCTTCATCACTAGAGGAATCTTCTCGACTCTCTTCTTGATTGGTTCATCATCTTTTGTAGCGTGAACATGATACCTCTTCTTCTTTCCTTTCTTCACATGGCCTTTGCCTTTGGGGCAATCTCTTGAAAGATGTCCCTTTTCATCGCAAGTATAACATCTGTAGTTTGAGTAGTCCGTCTTTTGGAATCTTATAGGCTCCTTGTGAGAGTGTTCTTCTTTCTTGGTCTTTCCCTTCTTTGCATGAGCATTTAGGGCTTGATTGTCATCTTCACCCATCTTCTCTTCTCTTGCTATCAATTGATCTTCTTTTTTAGTGCATGCTTCCCATAGCCTACTGAATTTGGTGAGCTTTCTTCTAGCACAAATGCCTTGAATGAATGATTCTCATGATCTTGGGAGACCATTCAAAGTAGTCATCACCACTTCTGCTTCTTCAACATTGTCTCCAATAGCTTCTAGTTGTTCCTTGATCTGCGAGACCCTTGTGAAGTAGGATTGTATGCTTTCTGAGTTCTGCATCTTCACACCCTTGTTGAGTTCTCAAGGTCATCTTCCTATTGATGTTATTTCCTTCATACAAGCTGGTCAATGCATCAAACATCTCCTTGGGAGTCTTCAAGGAGGATATATGTGGGATCAAGTGATCCTTGATGGAATTAACAATGATCCTCTTGGCCTTGACCATATTCTTCTTGTGTTTAGCTTTGTCTTCATCTCCCTCTGGTTCTGCAACTTCTTCTTTAACATAGTTTTCCAAATCGTGTTCTTCTATTATAAGAAGCATTCTATACTTCCGTGCCCGGAAGATCTCAGCTTCTTCAAGCTTGTCCTCAAGCTTGGTATTGTTTGTCATCTTGATAAAATGAGAACCTCAAATGGAAATAAAGAGAGTAGTGCTTACCAATAAGAGTGCTCCAATTAAGTTCTTGCTTTAATTCTTTTCTGGGAAACTACTTCTGGTTGACCTAGGGTTTGACAAAGAAACCCTAATTTTTCAACTTTGGAATCTTGAAAATCTAATTCTCGAGAGAGATGCGCCTCCTCAAGATGAGTTGAGCAATGATCTTTTTTTGGATCTGTGGACAGAACTGCAAAATATCTAATGCCCTAGTTTTTTCGGCAGTAGTGTTAGGGCAAAAATTGAAAACCCACAAAACTAGAATTTGCCTCCACAGGAAGATGCGCCCTCCTAGGGCGAGTTGAATGGACCTCCTTTTTTAGATGATTTGTGGGGGGAAGTGCTTAGAATAGGAAACCCTAGTTTCCAACTTTCGTTAGTTATGGCTGCACAATGACTTCTTGCATGGTGGCTCTGATCATAGTTTGAAAAATCAGAATCAGACTTGAAAATGGTCGAAGGTCAACTCCGAATAAGAATCAGAATCGGAATTGGAATCGGAATCGGTAATGAATCGGTCATAAATCGGTTTACTAAAAAATACATAAAATATTTAAATTTTAAAGAAAAACAACATTTACAAGATTCTAATCCATGATTCCAAAGCATTAGAGACAAAATATTCTAAGTATGCTCATGTATATACCATATAAGAGTCGATAAGTGTACTGTGCAATACATTTCTAGGAGACTGAAACTGGAACAAAATACATAATCCATGAGTCCTATAGGCTATATGGCCTGTAGAGTCCAAAAAACAGCATGATACATACTAACATAGTCAACTACATAATAGTGATGCGACTACAGACTACATAGTCAACTGTGTTTGTCATACATCATCAATGATCAATCATCATGATCAAACTCAACACCACTGCTAGAAGTAGAAGTAGAAGTAGAAGAAGAACCAGAAGGACTAGCAAATGCATCATGATTCGGCTCAATGTCGAGCTCCTCAGGCTCAAGGTCATATGCTACTAAAGTAGTAGTACTGGTTGAACGCCTACGTCGTCGTCAACTATAAGTACAAGGTCGTGGTCGACTAGTGCCCGCCTTGCCTGGGGCTGGAATCTCGGGATCTACACCTGTATGAACTGATGGCATCGACAATAGAGGATCTGCGTCCAACAGAACCGCCAAGAAGTCCTCAATCTCAATATCCAAGTCAGCACCAAACTATGGCACTTGGGTCTCTACGACCCAATCTGATGTTGGATCTATATCATCCAACACAATGGGATCCGTATCAGGTCTTTTGTTCATCAATTGGTTGCGCCTAAGATGGAGGTTGTATTGCACGAAGACTAGACGATTTAATCGTTTCTGCTCTAAATTGTTTCTCTTCTTTGTATGAATTCGCTCAAATAAAGACTAATTGCATTCACACCTAGAAGAGCTACAAGTTTGACGTAGGACCCGAATTGCAAACTTTTGCAATTGTTTAGTATGGTTACCAAATGGCTTCCACCATTGTGCTGCAAATGTGAAGAGTCAAGGCAATTAATTCAACAATTTAGATTGTGAATTTGGATAAGAATTGTAGTATTTACAATTTAAAGTTTAAAGTTTAAAAACATAATTTAATATCACAATGGAAATGTTTACTTGGTTGGTCCACCTCTCTTGCAATCTTAGCCATATTTTTGCCAAAGGTACCTATGGCGACGTTGAAAGAGGTGATCTGCTGATGTATCTCCAATTGGTCTGCCTCATTTGGGACCATGCACTTGAGGCAAGAATACAATCCATTTGCTATCTTGCCACTCAGATCTTAATCAATATGATCTCTATAATGATACCTTGGGTTCAGAAAATACCCAGCTGCATATATAGGGCGATGGAGTTGATTGTTCCATCTCTTATCAATGATCTCCCAAATAGGCCCAAACTTGGCTACTCTATCTTTGTATGCTTCCTTTATCTGCTCCTTTGCTTGATCCATAGCTTCATAAATGTAGCCCATGGCCAATTCTTCCCCATCCACCAACCGCAACACCTTAACAAGTGGCTTAGTAATCGCCACAACCTCTGCTGCTTTTTTCCAAAATGAAGAGCTTTTAATTCTCCTCTTGGTGTCTTTTCCATCTTGATTGTGGGCCCATTGAGATGAATTTCATTTATCACTTGAAAACATCTGCTCCAAGTTCTGTGCTTGGGAAAGGAGAGATTGCAACTTGAGGAAGTGAGTTGCAAATCTAGTAATTGCATGCCTAAGAATCTCCCTGCCTTGTGTGTGTCTCCTCATCAATCTCAATACCCAACCGTGGTTGTAGATGTATTTGGTGATGCTTTTGGCATGCTCTATAGTGTCCTTGATCTAATCCTGTTTGCAATAATGTTTGCATATGTCCTCAAGCATGAGGTCTATGCAATGTGCCGCACATGGAGTCCATAACATGTTTTTATGTCTTTCCTCTAACATCTTACTAGCAAGAACATAGTTAGAGGCATTAGCTGTGATGATTTGCACAACATTAGTTGCCCCCACATCCTCAAAAACCTCATCCAAAAGACAGAATAATAGATTTGCATCTTTCACTTGATCAGATGCAACACATGATTTAAAAAACATAGTTCCCTGTGGGAAAGAGACAAGAAAGTTTATGAGGGTACGACCCCTCTGATCGGTCCATCCATCTGCCATGATGGTGCATCTTGTTCTCACCCACGATTGTTTGAATTCCTTCAGGTACTCATCTATGGACACTATCTCTTTTTGCAAAATAGATCCCCTCAAGTCATGCATGCTAGGGCCTTTGAAGCCCTTACCAGCAACTATAACAACATCCCACATAGGTTGGTAATAAGAAGAGTTGGCAGCATTGATCAACATCATACCACCATCTAGTTATGTACTCATGGGAACCTTCTTTGTACTACTTCTTCCAATGTTCATCTACACTTGGTTGAACTTATGTTGGAGGCAACTGAGAAACATTAGCACTGACAGAGGTGGTGGATGTAAAATAGCTTTGAATGTTGCTCTTCTTTTTTACCTTATCTTGTGTAGTCCTGGAAGGTGGAACATACTGAAAAGGATCCCTAAGAGTGGTAGAAGGGATAGATGGAGAGCCTTCATTTGACCCGTGTGCATAGGTTCCTGTCCCACCCATCATTTTAGCAAGCCTCCTCTTCTTTCCTATTCCTTCCTTTATCTCTTTTTGCCTAGGTTTACCCTCTTCAAACTTCTTAAACTATTTTTGCATATCATATCTAATTTGTCCAATAACATCTAGTGGAGCTTCACATGCCTTCACTTGGCCTTTGATGGCAGCCAAGTGTTGTTTAAGCCTATAAATTGTTGATTGAAATTGTCATTGATGCTAACATGGGACTTACAGTGGCCCCACAAATAGTCATTGATGCCACTAAGTCCCTCTTGCAGTGCACATGTATGGATGATCCGGGTACCCTCACATCTAGTGCCTTGGAGCCCTTATAGAGATGGTTTGTGCTTTGGAGCACCTTGTATCTAGTTGACAAGGTCCTTGTACCCACAAGGTTGGATCTTGGAGCCACCACCTTGTTGACGATGCTGAAGACCCTGTTGATGATGTTGAAGACCCTGGAGAGTGTGTTGAAGCCCTTGTGGATGATGGAGAATCCCTTGATGGGTTGAAGAAGCATTAATGACCCATTCTGTGGCCATTCATGCTTTGACAAGGTCATGGTGCCCTAAGAGAAGGCATGATAACCCCACAAGAGGTAGCATGATGGATCTTGACCCTTGGAGGTCCTCTTGTGTGGTTGAGGTGGTTGAAGAAGCCCATGAAGCCCCTTGGCATGTCAAAGAAGCATTTGGAACACCAAATGGGCCAAATGACCCATTCTGTGGTCATTTGTGGTTTGCATGGTCATTGATGGCTTGATGGAGTTCTGGAACTTTTGCAGATGGCCCTAGGGCATGAGAAAGACTTGGCACCAACTTATATGGTGGCATGATAGCACTTGGACACTTGGTTGATTGTGGATGATGACATGGTACCTTGATGATGTGGTCCTTGGTCATACATGTCATGGTGATGGGGTCCTTGATGAAGCCCTTGTGGCTGGCTACACTCTTGGTGTTGACAATGTGGTAGAAACACTTGCTTGCATGCCCTTATGATCTTGAAGTCATATAAGAGTCCTTGGTTCATTGATGCCTTGATTTGACGATGTGGAGGACACCTTCACACTTGATGACTTGTGGACACACCTTAACATTGACCATTAAGGAAAACTTGCAAAACAAAATAATATTATACTAAATAATAAATGTATTTTACAACCTACAAGTCGGCCCTAAATTCAAGGAGTGAAGAGGATATAAAAACAAATCACCTTCACACTCATAGACATCCAACGATAATAAGCAACTCGTTGACTAAGGCTGGACTGAGGCCACGAGGAGGAGCAGACTGAGGCAGCCTCAGTCTCGAGTTTTTCACAGAAAGAATTTTTTTTGGTGGGAGTCCAGTTTTGGACTTGCTTGGGGTATGACCATTGAACTAACCACGACTTCTTACAGAGGTGACTCTTGCACAGTCCGGGTTTGTTGGGTGATCTTTTACCATCATACATGCTTGAACATACCATCACACAATCCCGATTTTTTTTTGGATTATCTTCTGGGTCTTTCTTACCATCAAAACAGCTCAAGTTCAAGCTCGGTATGTCCACCAATTTGTGCAGCAGCAGAGGGTGAAGTTTAACCAATATATACAGTCCCAAATTTGTTGTTGTCATCTACAACAATGCATAGTCATCAACAGTCCCAATTTTTTGATGCCTAAACAGTCCAAGCTTTGTGATGGTTATTGTTGCCTTTCTCCACCGAAGTTGATGGTTAAACCAAGTCTCCTTCCAGTTATTTTTTTTTGGTGTACAGATCATTGAAGCAACAAACATACACAGAGAATATAAGGTAAGATCACTGAGTAAACTATGATGACAATGATGTATATTCTATGTTGCTACACATACTGTATGATGATGATGCACTCCTACACTCTATGATGCATGTTGTCTGCCGATTGCACACCAGCAGCAGAAATCTTCCGAAGGCTGTCGCCTCACTTGAGAAAGCGGGAGAGGTGTGACTTTGGGGGCAAGCACAGAGTCAGGTACTGTCACCTACTCCTAGCTCCTCCGTTTAGGCTAACTCCTAACGAAGCCAAGGGGGGTAGTCCCTAACAAAGAGTTTCTATGGCTCAATGTGTTTAAGTTAAGTTTTAATGTTCGAATGATGTAGATGGGTGTTGTTTAGGAGTTATTAAGATAAAAGATGATTATAATTATAAGAATTTGAACACAAGACAAAGGCAATCCACGTTGTTGCACTAGATTAAAAGATGAACAATTATATCAAGAACTTGTGAAAAATAAAAGTGCATTTACAGATAAAGATCTTATAAATAAAAAGGACGAATGGTCTAGATTAATAATATTGCATAACACAATAGACCAGTGCCTTATGGAGTCGAAGCTCTGCAATGCTTAAAGAAATAACAACAAGTCTTGAAATAAAGCTAGTGAATGTTATGCGAATGCTCTTGGTACGTTTTAAATGTTTTAGTGGTCTTGTTTATTATGGCTTTGAAACGAAGAAGGTATCAGAGACCAACCGAGAAAGTGTTCAAAGTCATTCCTTTCGAGACATGATGGCCCGTCCAGTATCTCAGGCTGGTATCCAGGAGGATTGACCAGCTAGCCGTGACCCTAAGACAACGGGGAGTTCTGGTGCCTTTACTGAGAAAAGACTTGAAACTTTCTACAACGCCGGTGCGTTGGTCAAGGGGTAAAATTTTAGTTGTGTTGTGTTTGCGATCTTAGCAAGTCTGTTCACCTTCTGAGAACGAGCCCAACTATGAAGTCGGCAGAGCATACTAGGTGAAGGATAATCAACGAAGTAAATTAATTAGAGGGGAATGTGAGTTGAAAGATTTTATTTAATAAATTAATTAAAACCCTCCGACAGAGAGCGCTCTTGACTTTGTCTTATGACAAAAGTTCAAGAGTCTTAGCTAAACTATATGCTTGATGCCAGGAAATGCAGTGGGAATGCTCTCCGATAGAGAGTGCTCTTGAATTGGGTTTCGGCAAGTTCAAGAGACTTAGAAATTAATTAATCAATTGCAAAAAGTAAAGTGCATAAAAAATAAAAGAAAGACAGTTAAACAAACTCTTCGACAGAGAGCACTCTTGATCCACCTTACGGTGAGATTCAAGAGATTTTGGTATCTTTTAGGTTTTGCAATAGTATACCAAAGAAAGTAAATAAAACCTTGAACTAACTAAGTAATGAACTAATCAACTTTTCTATCTAACTTCCATGAAAAGCAAAATTCTAAAAATTGAAACTATTCTATCCTATTCTACTTTAGCAAATTATTAAGCAAAAAACATGAAAAAAGAAAGAGGCGATACAAGCTTCCCCCAAATGGGGGAAGAGGGGCGTGGGAGCCTTAATTCCACTTGCTCTTTATTAATTTTACAAAACTCTTGAAGTTTGGAGTCCTTTGGTGATCTTGAGAATGTCTTCAAGGCAACTTGGAGAAGGGGGATGAAGAAAGGGGAAAAATGAATGTTTCTTGGAGCCAGCATTTCCACTTAACCTGTCATGAAAAGAGAAAAACCAGCGAGCTATTTTCCTGCAAAATGGTGGATTAGACAATACGATACACAAAAAAATTACACTTAGTACTTAAACAAAGATAGGATTTTTTTTATGCTACTTCAAGTACTAACTAGATCTAAGTAAAATGCAAGATTTTGACAATTCCTAGATCTAGAAATGAGAGCATGTAAAATGCAAACGATTAACCTTATAGATCAGATTTTTACTTGCAAAAATAAAGTGGAAGAATTGAAATTTTAATTTTAGGGTGAATAGATGAGATAAAACCACTTGGATCTTGAATCTTTGAAACCACCCTGGATCTCAAATAGCATGCAGCTGTTAGAAACTTATGCTTGGCTCCAAGAAAAGGAGATGCAACTTAGCTCAACCTTTTACTTGGTGCGGTGAAGTGATCTGCAGACAAAGACTTATACGCTTGCCAAAACAAGGATTAAATCATGTATTATTTACTAAATGAAATCACAAAAGCATGAAATATACTGAATAAAACAATGCTCTTTTAGATTTCTGGAAGCAAATAAATGAATAGATTACTTGAAAGCTACAAATATCTATTCTTACGTGCTTATATAAGCTCTCTAAAGCATGTATTAATACCCACAGATTAACAAAAGCAAAGAAATTGAAATAATATCACCTCATTAACCAGAACATATGCATCCAAGATCTACACAGCATAAGCCTCCAAAGCCTTTCTTTATTCAAATGGGTTGCATGAGAGCAACAAGCATTACAATATTTCACCAGAGGTTCCCTACATCAATCATCCACCCTGATAGAGCTGAAAGAGCCTCTATTTATACAAAGAAAGAAGGCTAAAACCCTAAAACCAAACCCCCATAACCTAGCTAGCTCGGCACACAACTGAGAGCCTAGACCTAAGAAATAGTTGGTGTGAGTGAGGGGTGGCCTCCACCTAGGCAAGGCGCCCCCACTCCCATCCCTAAAATCCACAAACCAACCACTAACCAGCCCACACATGTGAGGGCGCAAGCCTGAAGGAGAGAGAGGTGTGAGCACTGGATGGAGACGTAAGAGCTTGAAGAGGTGTTAACTGGTGATGCTAGGTGCCAAAACCCCTAGGGTTTGCACCAAACCTTCATTTCAATTATTGCACTGCTTCGTAATGATCACTAGACCAATCACAGCCCTCCAAATCATCCAATTCATGAGTTTAGCTGGAGATGACAAGTCTGCTAACTAAATGTACCTTTAATGCTCTCCGATTGTTTACTGAAGAGGATTTGTGCCGAGTTGAATCATCATAAATGCCCAATGCCATGCCTTTAGCCTTTTATTTTATTCAATTTGGTTAATTTTGGAGAGTTTTTGATTTTCTCCAAAATATTCATTTTTAATATTTTAATTAATAATTTCTCCGTAAATGACTTTTTTGAGAAATTATTAATTATGAGGCTGAATGAACTTCTGAATCTTGGAGATAGCTGGCTGGCTGATCATGAATGATTTTTGGCTTAAGGTTAGAGCCTTCAATCACTGAATTCGGGTTCCGAATGATTGACATATTACAAAATTAAATTTTCCATTTAAATTATGGAAAAATTTAATTAAAAAACTTGGAAAAATTAAAAAATTAAAAATTTGACGCGTTTGGTAAATTTTTTTCGGATTTTTTTTTTTTTTTCTGAGGGTCCTAGTGACTTAGGACATGACCATAGTCTATTTTAATAATCTCTAGTAGGTTTATACATACTCAGTTGGGCTCTAATAACCCCCCAAGGCCCAGAATTCAAAATCGGGCATTCCAGCTTTGGAGGAAGCGGCAGAAAACCTCGTCAGTTATACTCGGCTATAGGCAAAGCATAATTGTCAAGGGCAAAAAACTCCCTGGAATACCTTAGTTGAAATTCTATGTCTTAAGAGACCGAACCACTCAAAACACCCTACTAGCACATTTTATTACAAACCCCGCGGGGCCATGGTCATAATTACTTAAAACAAAAATTGACTAGCCAAATCTGGCTAGGCACAAAAGCGGATCATCTGATACACTGGAAACAAACATTTATCATGTTTGTCAAATGGAGGTTCCTCAGGTAACCCAACTATGGTACAAATAAGTTGGCAACATCTGGCTCCAGTTGCAGGACGGGTACTCGCTTGATTTATTGATCAAAGAGAGTGCCTGAGAATCCAGGAATCTCTGGTACCTGTATGTAAACAGAAGTGTCTTAGTCCCATGTATATGATATATAAAAATAAGCCATGATGAAATACCAGAAAAATATTTTATGCTTTTTTCAAATCAAAGTGCATAGAACAAAACTTTTTCTTTTTAGCATATAAATGAAATATGATACAAATGCTAATATACAAAAGTTAAGATACAACATAAATATGGATATGATACATAAAATATGGTACAAAAATAAAGTACATTAAAATACAACAAGGATGGGTTTAGAAAAGCCCTGGGATGACCCCTTGGTCATCTTGGAGGTTGTTTCGATAAAAGGGCTTCAAGTGTAGGCCATTCACGAGCAAGTTTAATGTATCTCCATCCATGGTGTTAAGTAAAAAGGAATTTGTGCCAGCAGTATCGCGGATGATAAATGGGCCTTTCCAAAGGCTATCGAACTTTCCATGCTTCCCAGGCTTCTCCCTTTTCTTATCCCATAAGAGAACAGTATCTCTTATTTGGAAAGATCTCGGCCTAGCTGACTTATCAAAAGTGCCCTTCATGCTTTCTTGATGCCTGAGTGCTTGATCAAGGGCAACTCTTCTAGATTCATCCAACTCTATGATCTGATTGATCATCTCTTCCATTTCCAATTGTTCTGTGTCATATTCACTTAACATTTTGAAGATCGAAATTTGCATGTTGACCGGAAGGGTGGCTGTGAGTCCATACACTAACTCAAAAGGTGACTTTCTAGTTGAGTTCTTCTTAGTAATCCTATCCGCCGACACTGCATATTTAATCTTGCTATCCCATGCTCTTTTACTATCACCCACAGTCTTCTTAAGGATAGTCTAAGTCACTGGATTCGGCTATTTTTTGCCTTCAAAATCGAAATTCGTCGATTTTTATCGCAAGTCGAATTTATTCTCTTAAATTCGCCGATTTGTTTTTGTCTAATTCAAACCCTAACCCTGTGTGGTTCTAGAATGAACTAAATCTGTTAAAGTCGAGGCGATTTTGTGGAACTTCGACATTAAAAAACATTTTTTGGTTTGGTCGGGTAATCCTTACCCTAAAATTCGCTACCCCGTGAACCTATTTTACTCATTTTGAAGCAGGAGTTCACTGCCCGTGAACCTATGTTTCTCATTGTGAAGCATTAGTGTGAGCCCGCGGCCAAGTTTCGTTAGTCGACCGTCAAATTAAGGTCTGAAACTTTCAAGTCTCGACAATTGACACATTGGCATTATTTTTTTATACGATCTGAATATTATATTATTTCTTTTCAATATGGTTTTTTAGGGTTAAGAAAAACGGGATGTCTACAGGCCGCTTGGTCTTGACATATGAATATCATATAAGATTTTTTAGAGACGTGGGTTTTTTAAGGTTAAGAAAAAAGAATTAATGGTAATGTTTTTAAAGATATGGAGATGGAAATTTTTTATCTATAAAAAATAGTTTATATTTTATTTATTTATAAAGATGAATATTTAAAATATTTAAAGATTTAAATTCTATTTTTTAAATATTTAAAAAATAGAATTTAAATATTTTAATTAAATTTTACTTTTAAAATTTTGTTTTTAAATAATTAAAACATTTATTATATAAAGTAATGATGATATTTAAAAAATAGAATTTAAATATTTTAATTAAATTTTACTTTTAAAATTTTGTTTTTAAATAATTAAAACATTTATTATATAAAGTAATGATGATATTTAAAAAATAGAATTTGAATATTTTAATTAAATTTTACTTTTAAAATTTTGTTTTTAAATAATTAAAACATTTATTATATAAAGTAATGATGATACTTATTGGCATTTTTCATTGGATTGTATGGCTATCATGTTGATGTATCAGAGCATAATGAATTTTATTGAAAAAATTCATATATTTTTTAATTTCCAAATTTGATTGCCATTGCCGAATTTTATGTCGAATTTTATCCCCAAATTTTTCATTGCCGAATTTTTGTCGAATTTCAAGGTCTTCGAATTCGAACATGAACTCGAACCAGGTGACTTAGAGGATAGCCATCAAATTTTTGTTAGTGGACTCGGCAAGTCCATTACCCTGTGGATAATAATCTGATGAATGGGATAGGATAATGCCATATTTAAAATAGAAGTCATTTAGTTCTCCTGAACTGAAAGCTTTGGCATTATCGGTTGTGATCTTAGGGGGAGTTTCGAATCTGGTGATGATTCTTTCCTTGATGAAATCTATAACAACCTTCTCAGTGGCATTTTTAGTAGGTATGGCCTCTACCCACTTAGTGAAATAATCGGTTGCCGTAAGAATCCAGCAAAAGCCATTGCTAGAATTATCCTTAAATTTGCTGATAAAATCAAGCCCCCACTGCTGAAAAGGGGCAAGGACCACAACTGGTGTAAGAGGAAGTCCAACCAACTTTTGCTTCCCCGTGAAAAGCTGACACTCTTGGCAACACTTGACATGTTTGTGAACATCTGTAAAGATAGTGGGCCAATAGTATCTAGCTCTCAAGATTTTGTGGGCAGTTGTATTTGCTGCATAATGGCCTCCACAAAATCCTAAGTGAAATTCAGTCAAGACTTTCTTGGAATCTTGTTCATTAATGCATTTGAGTATAATGCCATTTGGGTTCCTCCAACCCAAACCCTCTTGGGTAAGGCAATATCTAGCAGTCTTGAGTCTCAAAGCCCTTTGCTTGTGATTCTTGAGGTGATTAGGGCAAGTGAGATGGAGCAGGAAGAAAATGATGTCGGAATACCAATGATTATCAAGTTCTTGAAGCGCAGGAGTCATGGTTGGCTGAGGGATATTATTTTTAGCAATCATTTCAATGGCTTCTTCATTTCTTTGAGTAAGCATTTTAGCAAGGCCTTGCCCCTTGATCAATTTGGTGGGCTTTATTTCAAGGTCATACCCTTGGATTTTGGACACCCATGTACCCCTTATTCCTAAACAATCCTGTTGAGACAGGATGTCTTTTACTGCAGTATGAGGAACATACCCAATGACTTTAGAATATCCAATATACGTTCTGAAATGCTTCAAAGATTTGACCAAGGCATAAGCCTGCTTTTCCATAATGATATATTTTAACTCAAAATTTTGTAAGGCTCTACTCATGAAAGCTATAGGCTGCTCGAACCCTTTGAAGTTCTTCTGGAGCAACACATCGGCAATAGTGTCTTCTGAAGCAAAATAAAAGATCATGAAATCTTTCATGTAATCCGGGCTGACTAAGACTGGAGACCTGGTGATGGCATTCTTAATAGAACCAAAGGCTTCCCTACCTTCATTTGTCCACACAAACTTGGCATTTTTCTTAAGTAAGGCTTGCATAGGTTTCATGAGTTCGGCCAAGTTAGGAATAAATCTTCTGATAAAATTTATGTGACCATTGAAAGATTGGAGTGCTTTCACATTTTTAGGTAGGGGAATCTTTCTTATGGCTTCTATTCTTTTTGGGTCAATCTTGACACCATCCTTGTTTATAATGTGTCCCAAGAGTTTTCCTTCTTCTATGCCCAATACTGACTTAGCCGGATTCAAAGAAATACCAAATTTTCTACAATGCTCAAATATCTGCCTGAGATGACCAACATGGCTGGATCTTTCTTTCGAAAACACAGTAAGATCATCTTGGTAGATCTCAATGATTTTACCTATCAACTCCTTGATATTACCTATGATTTTACCTATGGCCCTTTGGAAAGTAGCCCCTGCATTTGTGAGACCAAAAGGCATTCTCAGATATTCAAAAGTGTCCTAAGGAGTTGTGAAAGTGGTTTTGTGCCTATCTTCTTCCTGGATGACTACTTGATTATAACCAGAAAAACCATCTAGCATTGACATCATGCTTGATCCAGTGACCCGTTGGAGGAGGGTCTCCATGTTGGGGAGGGGGTAATTGTCCTTTTGACATGCTATGTTTAGATTTCTGAAATCTATACATATCCTTAAACTCCCGTTCTTCTTTCTAACTACTGCTAAGTTAGAACACCATGTCGAATGTCTCGTAGGAGCTATAATTCCTGCGGCTAACATTTTTTCTAACTCCTTTATAATAGGTGCTAACTTAGGATTTATTTGCCTAAGCTTTTGATGGAAAGGCTTGCCTTTCCGACATTTAGGTTTTAAGGGAATAGTGTGCTGGAAAACATCTTCCCTATATGCTTTAAGCTCGTCATAAGTGAAGGCAAAAACATCCCTATATTCTTTGACCAAATTTATAAGGTTGTTCCTTTCCTTTTTAGAGGTCCCTTTTCCAATTTTTATAATTCTTGGTTCTGTTTTCGTTCCAATGTTGATCTCAATGTACTCGCCAGGTTTCATTTGTTCAACATTACTCTTTTTTCTGTCCTACCTATCAAAGATGTTCTCTAAAGCAACTAGACCACGTGGGACAGGGTTATTAAACCGATCACCTTCTCTAGGATACTCTTTATTTTCCTCCTGATCATTTACTCTAAAGTTAGAGAACTCATCAATATTATGAATAAATCTTAAGATTTGTTCATCATCTTTGAAAACCTGCCAATGTTCTACATTATCAGGAACAGAAGGTCTGACGTTAATTTCTAAAAGACAACCCCCCTCTAACATCTCATTTGACAGCGAAAGTGTTGAAGCTGCAAACGCTAGTTGGTCGGCGGCACTATTCTGATCTCTAGGGATTGCTTCTATGTTAAGGGCATCAAAAAATTCCATTGTATCCCAGACTACATTTCTATACTTTTTTAATCTTCGACATTTACATGCAAACTGACCTTTAACTTGTTGGATAATTAAGTTAGAGTCCCCCTTAATATTAAGCAATTTGATCCCCATAAGCAATTTGATCCCCATGTTCTTGGCAATCTCGATGCCTAGTAGAAGTGCCTCATACTCTGCCACATTGTTGGTTGCCTCAAATTCTAATCTGAAAGCAAAGTTGAAAACTTTACCTTCTGGTGAAATAATGATTATCCCAACCCCTTTTCCTGCTCTAGAATAAGCTCCATCAAAGTTCATCCTCCATAATTCACTAAGTTTTTTTATTTTTTATTTCTTCTTGGATAGGCTCTAAAAAAGTAGAGTTGATCTAGTACACCCCTAGTCCACTTGAGTAGTCGACATATTCGTTTGATGGTTTCCCTGGGCTTTCTACATGATATCTTCGTTCCTTCTCAGTATGTAACTTAACCAATGAATCTTCTAATGCAGGTACAGTGGTGTATGTCCAGTCCATTTGGATGGATCCTCCTAAAGTGGCACCAAATTTTCTAGATAATAGCATGCCCCATTTATCCGGCACATCTATGACGAGGATATCCATGGTAACATGGATGTCCGGATACTTGGTTAATCTTACGTGCTTCCTTTCAATCATACCTTCAACTTTGACAGGTCTAGAGTCCATGGCACATACATTTTGGTAAGGGCGAGTGGTTCTAAGGCCAAGTTGCTGCATGACTTTCTTAGTCATAATATTGGATCCTGAGCCTGAATCTAGCATACAGTTGTGCAGGAGAAAATCACCTATCATCAATGACATGTAGAAGGGCGGGTGATCTTCTTTTCTTGGGTCCCAGTATGCAAGATTACAGGGGGATCTCCACAGGCATTTTCCTGATTGGGAGGAAGTTGTTTTACTGAATTGGCAAAAGTTACTTTCTTGGGAGCTGTAGGTTTTTCAGGTGCAACTATCTTTGAAGTAGGGAGGGGATCATTATCAACTTGAGTCTCTAACATCTTTAACAATCTCTCTTTTTGACCAAGGATTTTACATAACTCAAGTACGGGAACCGAAACTTTGGAGTTTGCCAACCAACTACCTAAATCAAAAGTTAGAGCAACAGAATCTAACTTATCATTTATTTCTGGAGGAATGTCAGAAATTGTTACCTTTGAAGCAGTTTGGGTAGATGGTCTTTCTCTTGGTCTTCTTTGATACGTTATGGCTTTAAAGTTCTAAACGTTCTTGCTAGCCTCTAGTTGATGAGTAGGCCTCTGCTCATGGTTGGGATTCTTTCTCTCTACCATGTTTGCCTTGCAGGGAAGGTTCTAGGAGGTGGTGGAGGTTGAGTTCTTTCAACGGTTATGACCCTATTCTGAACCTCTTTAATCTGTGCTAAGTGTTTCCTCTCCATGTCTTGCATTTTCTCAGTCAGGTCCATGAGATTCTTCTCATAAGCTTCGTGTGATGGCTCTTTCCCTTTAGGTTCAACAGTTTTAAGAGGAGTTGATGATCTAGAGTAACCCAGGATATTTGACTCTTCTGAAGACTGCATATTCTTATCAATTTTAATGGCCAAATTCTGAGCTTGAAGTAAAGTGGTTGGCTCCTTGTCTCTAATCTGGTACTGGATCTTGCCACTTAATGCTTCTATGTAATAATCCAAAGTGGAAGCTGCAGGAGGAGCATAAGTGGCAGGGATGGAATTTGACAACTCTGTGAACCTATTATTGAACTCATCCATGGTTTCTATTTCAGATTTCTTCATACTAGTCAAAGCTGCTACCAGATGTCTAGGTTCCTTTTTACTGCCAAACTTTCCAAGGAAAGCAGTCTTGAAGTCCGCTATGGTAGTGAAAGAATTGTTTGGCAAATTATCATACCAATTGCCAGCTTTGCCATCCAAAGACAGAGCAAACAGGGTCATGTAAACATCTTCATGCTTGCCAGCACCCCTGACATAAGAACCACAGTGTCTGGAGAAATTCCTGATGTGCTGCTCAGTAGAGATAGAGGCATCAATGCCATTAAAAGTCATAAGCTTGTCGATAGCCTTTTCGGGAATGTCATGAGGCTGACCTGCTATCTAAGTAAAGTTGAGTTGAGTAAAAAACTCACCCATTGTGTTAAGGAAATAGTGATTGTTTTGAAAATTTTCTAAGTTTTCTTGAAATAAAAAGTGGATGCCTGAAACAGACTCAGATCCAAGTTCGACAAGGATCCTACGAGAAACTAGTTTGTTTAGTCTCCTCCTATAGACTTTTTCAGGGTCAGGGATGAAATTGAGCAAACCTTCAGAGTTTCTTCTAGTCGAATACCTTGAGGTGTTAATTGACAGTGGAGTCGCCAGGTGGATTCAAGTCTAATTTCGGAGAGTGATTGGACTACAAATCTTCTATAAGGGGAAAAAGGTAAAAACTAAAAAGAAACAAAGGTCGTCCAGGAACAAAAAGATTTGTCCCCGGCAACGGCGCCAAAAGATGTTGTCTGCCGATTGCACACCAGCAGCAGAAATCTTCCGAAAGTTGTCTCCTCACTTGAGAAAGTGGGAGAGGTGTGACCTTGGCAGCAAGCACAGAGCCAGGTACTGTCACCTACTCCTAGCTCTTCCGTTTAGGCTAACACCTAACGAAGCCAAGGGGGGCAGTCCCTAACAAAGAGTTTCTATGGCTCAATGTTTTTAAGTTAAGTTTTAATGTTCGAATGATGCAGATGGGTGTTGTTTAGGAGTTATTAAGATGAAAGATGATTATAATTATAAGAATTTGAACACAAGATAAAGGCAATCCACGTTGCTGCACTAAAAGATGAACAATTATATCAAGAACTTGTGAAAAATAAAAGTGCATTTACAGATAAAGATCTTATAAATAAAAATGACAAATGGTCCAGATTAATAATAATGCATAACACAATAGACCAGTGCCTTATGGAGTCAAAGTTCTGCAATGCTTAAAGAAATAACAACAAGTCTTGAAATAAAGCTAGTGAATGTTATGCGAGTGCTCTTGGTACGTTTTAAATGTTTTAGTGGTCTTGTTTATTATGGCTTTGAAACGAAGAAGGTATCAGAGACCAATTGGGAAAGTGTTCAAAGTCATTCCTTTTGAGACATGACGGCCCGTCCAGTGTCTCGGGCTGGTATCCAGGAGGATTGACTAGCTAGCCGTGACCCTAAGACAACGGGGAGTTTCGGCGCCCTTACTGAGAAAAGACTTGAAACTTTCTACAACGTCGGTGCGTTGGTCAAAGGGTTAAATTTTAGTTGTGTTGTTATTGCGATCTTAGCAAGTCCATTCACTGTTCTGAGTACGAGTTCAACTACGAAGTCAACAGAGCATACTAGGTGAAGGATAATCAACGAAGTAAATTAATTAGAGGGGAATGTGAGTTGAAAGATTTTATTTAATAAATTAATTAAAACCCTCCGACAGAGAGCGCTCTTGACTTTGTCTTATGACAAAAGTTCAAGAGTCTTAGCTAAACTATATGCTTGATGCCAGGAAATGCAGCGGGAATGCTCTCCGATAGAGAGTGCTCTTGACTTGGGTTTCGGCAAGTTCAAGAGACTTAGAAATTAATTAATCAATTGCAAAAAGTAAAGTGCATAAAAAATAAAAGAAAGACGGTTAAACAAACTCTCCGACAGAGAGCACTCTTGATCCACCTTACGGTGAGATTCAAGAGATTTTGGTATCTTTTAGGTTTTGCAATAGTATACCAAAGAAAGTAAATAAAACTTTGAACTAACTAAGTAATGAACTAACCGACTTTTCTATCTAACTTCCATGAAAAGCAAAATTCTAAAAATTGAAACTATTCTATCCTATTCTACTTTAGCAAATTATTAAGCAAAAAACATGAAAAAATAAAGAGGCGATACAAGCTTCCCCCAAATGGGGAAGAGGGGCGTGGGATCCTTAATCCCACTTGCTCTTTATAAATTTTTACAAAGCTCTTGAAGTTTGGAGTCCTTTGGTGATCTTGAGAATGTCTTCAAGGCAACCTGGAGAAGGGGGATGAAGAAAGGGGAAAAAATAATGTTTCCTGGAGCTTAAATCTTCAATTTTTTGCCAGCATTTCCGCTTAACCTGTCATGAAAAGAGAAAAACCAGCGAGCTATTTTCCTGGAAAATGGTGGATTAGACAATACAATACACAAAAAAAAATTACACTTAGTACTTAAGCAAAGATAGGATTTTTTTATGCTACTTCAAGTACTAACTAGATCCAAGTAAAATGCAAAATTTTGACACTTCCTAGATCTAGAAATGAGAGCAAGTAAAATGCAAACGATTAACCTTATAGATCAGATTTTTACTTGCAAACATAAAGTGGAAGAATTGAAATTTTAATTTTAGGATGAATAAAGGAGATAAAACCACTTGGATCTTGAATCTTTGAAACCACCTTGGATCTCAAATAGCATGCAGCTACTAGAAACCTATGCTTGGCTCCAAGAAAAGGAGATGCAACTTAGCTCAACCTTTTACTTGGTGCGGTGAAGTGATCTACAGACAAAGACTTATACACTTGCCAAAACGGGGATTGAATCATGTATTATTTACTAAATGAAATTACAAAAGCATGAAATATAACTGAATAAAACAATGCTCTTTTAGATTTCTGGAAGCAAATGAATAAATAAATTACTTGAAAGCTACAAAAATCTATTCTTACGTGCTTATATAAGCCCTCTAAAGCATGTATTAATACCCACAACTTAGCAAAAGCAAAGAAATTGAAATAATATCACCTCATTATCCAGAACATATGCATCCAAGATCTACGGAGCATAAGCCTCCAAAGCCTTTCTTTATTCAAATGGGTTGCATGAGAGCAACAAGCATTACAATATTTCACCAGAGGTTCTCTACATCAATTATCCACCCTGATAGAGCTGAAAGAGCCTCTATTTATACAAAGAGAGAAGGTTAAAACCCTAAAACTAAACTCCCATAACCTAGCTGGCTCGGCACACAACTGAGAGCCCAAACCTAAGAAATAGTTGGTGTGAGTGAGCGGTGGCCTCCACCTAGGCAAGGCGCCCCCACTCCCAACCTTAAAATCCACAAACCAACCACTAACTAGCCCACACGTGTGAGGCGCAAACCTGAAGGAGAGAGAGGCGTGAGAGCTTGAAGTGGTGTTAACTGGTGATGCTAGGTGCCAAAACCCTTAGGGTTTGCACCAAACCTTCATTTCAATTATTGCACTGCTCCGTAATGATTACCAGACCAATCACATCCCTCCAAATCATCCAATTCATGAGTTTAGCTGGAGATGACAACTCTGCTAACTGAATGTACCTTTAATGCTTTCTGATTGTTGACTGAAGAGGATTTTTGTCAAGTTGAATCATCATAAATGCCCAATGCCATGTCATTTAGCCTTTTATTTTATTCAATTTGGTTAATTTTGGAGAGTTTTTGATTTTCTCCAAAATATTCATTTTTAATATTTTAATTAATAATTTCTCCGTAAATGACTTTTTTGAGAAATTATTAATTATGAGGCTGAATGAACTTCTGAAACTTGGAGATAGCTGGCTGGCTGATCATGAATGATTTTTGGCTTAAGGTTAGAGCCTTCAATCACTGAATTCGGGTTTCGAATGACTGACATATTACAAAATTAAATTTTCCATTTAAATTATGGAAAAATTTAATTAAAAAACTTAAAGGAAAAATAAAAAAATAAAAAATAAAAAATAAAAAATTTGACACGTCTGGTAAAATTTTTTTGGAATTTTTTTCTGAGGGTCCTAGTGACTTAGGACATGACTATAATCTATTCTAATAATGTCTAGTAGGTTTATACATACTCAATTGGGCTCTAATAACCCCCCAAGGCCCAGAATTCAAAATCGGGCATTTCAGCTTTGGAGGAAACGGGAGAAAACCTTGTCAATTATACTTGGCTATAGGCAAAGCATAATTGTCGAGGGCAAAAAACTCCCTGGAATACCTGAGTTGAAATTCTACATCTTAGGAGACCGAACCACTCAAAACACCCTACTAGCACATTTTATTACAAAGCCCGCGGTGCCATGGTCATAATTACTTAAAACAAAAACTGACTAGCCAAAACTGGCTAGGCACAAAGGCATATCATCTGATACACTGGAAACAAACATTTATCATGTTTGTCAAATGGCAGCTCCTCATGTAACCCAACTATGGTACAAGTAAGTTGGCAACAATGCATACTCTACAATGATAATGATGTATACTTGTTGACACCCTAAACCTGTTGACACTTGAGGATGATGATATGATATGGTGCTGTATTCTTATTCACTATAATGAACACTCTATGATGAAGATGCATGATGTACAAGTAATGTGGGATGATATCTCAGTGATGAAGGATGATGTAAATGTATGGTGGCCAACAACAACAACAATCAACAGTTAATTTCTTTAGGGTATAAACTATTCGTGCTTGAGGACACTCAAAGCTTCTACACAGTCACGAATTGAGTCTTCCTCAACATGCAGTCCACAGTTTTGACATGATCTGCAACATTTACACAGTTATACTTGGTTAATGGATCCAAATTCTAGCATTTGTTTACCAATCGAGGAACTTGGCTCGGCGGGAACTCTACCATGACTGGAACTCTACAGTTATCTACAGTATACACACAGTCCCGAAGCTGGCAGAGGTTGGTCTTGATTGGGGTCTTTTACAATAGACTGACACAACCCAAGTGCGGAGTCTAAAGACATGCACTACTTATGAAAGGTAACACTACTGTATGATGTTAATGATGCAAACCCTATGATGATGATGCATACTCTATGATAATGCACACAATGATGATGATTTATACTAGATGACACTACTATGATGATGATGATATGAAGCATACTTGATGCATTCTTCTTGATGATGAAGTATGCCATGATGATGTTGACACTACTGTATGAGGATGATGATATGATGTTGCTGGTGCCTTGTACACTATGATGCATACCCTATGATGATGTTACGACACGTATTTAAATAGTAAGCTAGGTTAATTTTAGTAAATTTATGTAATTAAACTAAGAGGTGACTTGAAAAGTCACCTTTCTTCCCCACTTAGGGTATAAAATACCCACGACAATTATTATTGTAATCATCTTCTTCATATTTATTACTTAATACATTTTACATTACATTTCTTTTCTCCTCCATCAACATTTCTGTTATTCCATTGGTATCAGAGCCTCTAGGCTCTTGGCACTAGCCACCACTTGCATCCTCCACCACTCCCACCGCCGCTGCGTCCACCTCCTCCTTACCTTCCCCGCGCTCACGCTGCCCATCAATCCACCAGCCGCCACCAACTTCCTGCTCTGTACTCCATTCACCCACCATCTTTCCCTATCGGCTTGTTCCATTCTCCCACCTCCTGCCTTCCCCATTCGCCTCCTGCTCCACTCACCCTTCGTTCCATCCACGCTGCCTACTCCACTCGTCTTCCTTCCATCTACGTCGCCATGCCCAATCTGCTAAAACTCTGCCACCATCCTTCCTTCCATCCTTCGTCCCTCCTTCCATTCACGTCGCCATCCTCCACCTACCCTCACGCCTCCATTTGTCGCTCCTTGCGTGCTCAGCCTTTTCTTCCATCCACGCCACCCCCACCTGCTACCGCCGCCACATCAACATTCCACGCGCCCTTCCCGCCATCTGCTACCACGTGAGGGAAAAAAAATCAAAACACGTGATCCTTGCAAATAATACCAATTTTGGTATTAAATAAATTATTAATATTAATATATTTTTATTAATATTATTATTTTATTATTAATCAAAAACTATATTATAATAATAATAATTATTATAATTAATTAATAAAAATAAAAAAATAAAATAAAAAAATCGTGGCAGGCTGGCATCATACAACACACAAAAATAAATTCACATTTAGCGTCGAGAAAATTCCAATCACGAGATCAATGGACGCTCGGTTCGACCAAATCAATGAAAAGATTAACAAGAACTACGAGGAACTCTAGGCAAAGATCAAACAAACGAGTGACAATTTGATGTTGACTTGGACACAAATCACGTCACGAATGGAGAATACCTTTCTCACTCTACAAGAAGACCAAAAGAAAAATCAGGCAGTTTTAACCGCCATCTTAGACAGATTACAAATATCAAATGACCTGCATCCAAACTCTCCCAGAACACCGAAGCAGCCAGATCCTCTATTCAACATGTCCTCCTCAAACTCATATACACAAGGACGCCGAATGCGGGTGAAAGTCGAGTCACCCAAATACGACGGGGATGAACGACAATGCATAGCATGGATTAACAAAGCCGAGGAATACCTAGACATCCACAACATCCATTACGAAGGCGAGAAAATTAAATATGCCTCCATGTATCTAGAAGGAAACGCTTACAATTGGTACTTATGGTGGAAGAACATTGCAAGAATATGTTCTCACAACTGGGCTAGCTTCAGGAATGACCTCATCAAAAGATTCCAGGGCGTTGAAGAAAAAGATTTTTTTTCCAAACTCACAAGGTTACAACAAAAAAACAGTGTCAATGAGTACACCTGTGAGTGGGAAGCGTTGTCAACTCGAGTCCCAAAATTAATCGATGACCAACGATTACAGACCTACATACACGGTCTAAAACAACAAATCTGTGATGAACTAGAGTTACATAACATCTCTACCTTGGAGGAAGCACAACGCAAAGCCAGGATTATTGAAAAAAAATTCAAGAAATCCGTTCATACACATTTCAACAAAGACGACTCCAAAAGGAAGCCCTTCTAATCAACATACACAGGAAATCCAAGATATACACCGCCACAACTCAGGGAAGGAACGAAGCCCAGTTTAGAGGCCCAGAGAATAAAGGAAGGGAAATGTAAGTTCTGTGGAGACAAATGGGATCTTAAGCACCAATGCTTACAAAAGAAATTGTATGCATGTGAAGCAGAAGAAGCAAAGTTGGAAGTCGAGGAACCAATTGAGAACGATGCGGATAGTCAACCAGACTACCAAACAAAAATCGAGGACGATGCCCCAAAAATATCATTAGCCGCTATTACTGGAATCTCCCAACCGCAAACATTGAAGATTAAGGGACATATAAAAAATAATAACGTCACAGTTCTCATCGACTCTGGTAGCACCCATAACTTCGTTAATGCCAACCTTGCTAAAATATTTAACTTATTTATTCGTCCAGTACCTAACATGAAGGCTATGGTAGCAGATGGCAAGAAGATTGACAATGTGGGAAAATGTCACAAAGTCAAATTACAAATGCAAGAGTATAACTTAGAATCAGATTTCTTTGCGGTACCACTGGGGGGAGTCAATGTAGTATTAGGCATACATGGTTACAAACCTTGGGTACATACTTCGCAAATCACTAAGAGCATTTTATTGAATTCCAGTTGTTCGGGAAGACACAAAAATTTTACGGGTTCCAACCACGTCCGACACAGTTAGTTACATCACATCAAATGGAAAAACTACTTCGGAAAGGCGCACCAGCATACATACTTCAATGCCAAGAAATGGAGCTTCTAATGTGTGAAGGAGACATGGACAAACAACTAGAGATAAAAGAGCTGATTCAAAAACATCACAAGGTGTTTCAAGAACTACCCATGGAGCTTCCACCAAACAGAAAGATTGAACACATAATCGAAATAGAACCAGGGACAAAACCTGCAAGTAGCAAACCATACAGATACCTGCATCACCATAAAACAGAAATCGAGAGGTTAACTCAGGATCTTCTGAAGTGTGGCGTCATTTCAAAAAGCAGAAGCCCCTATGCAGCTCTAGTAGTGCTAGTACGAAAGAAGGATGGGTCGTTCAAACTGTGCATAGATTACAGAGGACTGAACAAAATAACTATCAAAAATAAATTTATGATCCCATTCATCGATGAGTTGCTGGATGAACTTCATGGGGCCAAGTACTTCTCAAAGTTGGATCTTCGATCTGGTTATTATCAAATCAAAGTTAAGAGTAGAAGACATAGCTAAAACTGCTTTTTGCACTCATGAAGGCCATTATGAGTTCAAAGTAATGCCCTTCGGTTTGACTAACGCTCCAGTTACGTCTCAAGCTGCAATGAACGAATTGTTCCAGCCATTTTTAAGGAAATTCGTACTAGTGTTTTTTGATGACATTCTCATATATAGCAGAACATGGAAGGGGAGCATTTGGAACACTTAAGTCAAGTACTAACCATTTTGGAAGAAAACAAATTCTACGCGAAGAGGTCTAAGTGCACCTTTGGAAAAGAAGAAGTGGACTACCTAGGTCACAAAATATCAAAGGAAGGTGTCTAGGTTGATCCAAGTAAAATCAAGGCAATCATGGAGTGGCCCAAACCTGATAACATATTGAAACCAAGGGGATTTCTAGGCCTAACAGGATACTATCGAAGATTTGTAAAGAATTATGCCCATAAAACCGCCCCTCTCACAAATTTATTGAAGAAAAATTCCTTCCAATGGAATAGTGAAGCAGAAAAATGTTTTGAAACATTAAAATGCATGATATATTCAACACCAGTATTAGCCATGCCAGACTTCACAAAACCTTTTGTAGTAGAGTGCGACGCATCAGGTTTCGGATTAGGAGCAGTTTTGATGCAAGAAGGGCACCCAATAGCATTTGAAAGTAGGAAGCTCAACAAGAGAGAAAGTTTGAAGTCCACTTATGATAAAGAGATGCTGGCCATTATACATGGCTTAACAAAATGGTGACAATACCTTGTAGGGAGCAAAATACCGATAAGAACAGACCATAACAGTCTTCAATACCTCCTCCAACAAAAAACATTGTCAATAGAACAACAGAAATGGATAGAAAAAATCGCTACCTTTGATATG
This sequence comes from Pseudotsuga menziesii, assembly GCA_001517045.1. NCBI lineage: Eukaryota > Viridiplantae > Streptophyta > Pinopsida > Pinales > Pinaceae > Pseudotsuga > Pseudotsuga menziesii. The sequence continues at coordinate 546,817 of LPNX010787469.1, forward strand.
GAGATATTACATAAAAGAGGGAAAGACAATTTAGTCGTTGATGCTCCATCTAGAAAGGATGAAGTCCAGACATATGCAATTTCAATCGTTATTCCAGAATGGTTGGACGAAATACGAAGAGAATACGCTAAAGACCCAAACACATGTGCCTTAATCGAAGGCCCGAATAGAGGTTCAAAATTCGGGTGGCAAAATGACATCTTGTGGTACAAAGGAAGGATCTATTTAAACCCAACATCAAGGTTTAAAACTAAGGTAATGATAGAATCTCATGATTCACCTGCTGCTGGACATGTAGGTTTTTTCAAAACATATTACAATGCCATACAGTCGTTTTATTGGAAAGGAATGCATAAAGACATCCAAAAATATGTAGCGGAGTGCGACACATGTCAAAGGAATAAAAGCGAAAACATCATGACTCCAGAGCTACTCCACCCATTGCATATTCCAAAGCAAAAGTGGTAGGAAATTTCTATGGATTTTATTGAAGGGTTACCCTTATCAGATGCTAAGGATAAAATCCTTGTGGTAGTAGATCAACTAACTAAATATGCACATTTCATGGGCATAAAGAAAACAGACTCCGCTAAAAAAATCGCTGAAGTGTTTTGTAAAAATATTTACAAATTACATGGTTTCCCAAAAATTATAGTGAGCGACAGAGATGCCAAATTCACAAGCAATTTTTGGAAGGAATTCTGCAAGCAAACAGGGATCACTCTTAATATGAGCTTAGCATATCACCCACAAACCGATGGGCAAACCGAAGTGGTCAACAAGTGTCTGGAAACCTATCTTCGTAGTATCGTCACAGACAAATAGAACAAATGGTTACAATGGCTACATCTCGCATAATGGTGGTATAACGCTACGTATCACACATCAACAAAGATGACTCCTTTTCAAGCATTCTATAGTTATGAACCACCCCGATGGAAGGAAGTCATTCAAGGAAGCCCAAAAGTACCCGCCGTAAAAGATCAACTAGAAGACAACCAACGAATCATGCAAACACTCAAGGATAATTTAACTATGGCACAAAATCGTATGAAACAACAAGTAGACCAGCATAGAACCGAGAGAGAGTTTGAATTAGCAGATTGGGTATTCGTAAGACTTCAACCATACAAACAGTTATCACTAAAACAACAAGGAAAGAACAAATTAGCACCTAAATTTTATGGTCCATACCAAATTATACGGAAGATTAGCAATGTAGCATACGAGCTAAAGTTACCAGAGACAAGTCAAATTCACAACGTCTTCCATGTATCAAATCTAAAAAAATTGTTGGGACAACATCAATTAGTTCAAACAACACTTCCCATGCTAGATGAAGAAGGGAAACTAATCTTAGAACCAGAAGCTATCATCAACATCAGAGAACGGATATTACGCACTAGAATGATCAAGGAATACCTCATTAAATGGAAGAATTGCCCAGAAGAAGACGCATCATCAGCAACATCCGTCTTTACCTTGCTTTGAGGACAAAGCAATTTAAAAGGAGAAGGCAATGTTACAAATGTTAAATTTAAATAGTAAGCTAGGTTAATTTTAGTAAATTTATGTAATTAAACTAAGAGGTGACTTGAAAAGTCACCTCTCTTCCCCACTTAGGGTATAAAATACCCACGGCAATTATTATTGTAATCATCTTCTTCATATTTATTACTTATACATTTTACATTACGTTTCTTTTCTCCTCCATCAACATTTCTGTTATTTCATATACTTGATACATACTTGCTGATACCCTTGATGATGATGGTGATAAAGACATGAGCAGATCTAGATGAACAAATTTCTTGATAACTTGGCATGAGGACTATGAGCAGACTTTTGACCAGCAGTATTGATGAAGAGGTTGACAAACAAAGAGTGATGAGCAGAGAAGATTGACCAACATTGTTGATTAACAGATTGAAAAGAGTGCTGAGCAGAGAAGAATGACCAACAAAGGTTGATGTGTATAGATACATGAGCAGATCTTGATGCAAGCTGAGTCTTGTAATTGAGTATTGGATTCTTCAACCCTTTCTTAGTTGGAGCTAAGAAAACCAGGCTGGGTCCTGTTATGAGAGTTGGTGCACTTTTCATCAGTTGGTGCTGATTATAATCGAGAAGATTGAAGTTTTTCATTACCATAAATAAAGCTCACATTACAAATATTCTTGTGTCTTTTTGATGTGTTTGTTGTGCTTATGATTTAATTGATGAATATGATAATGTGATTGGTAACATAATGCTTGATATACTTTGATTGATTACAAGAAGGTGAAAAATGTTTAAATTGCTCACACACTGATTCAGCTCCCCCATCTCAGTGTGGCCATTGTGTCCAACAATTGGTATAAGAGCAGGGCTTCGTCACAAGCCTTGCAAGCTTGAAGGAGATCCGTGGACACACAATGGAAGCAAAAGTAGAGTCATCAAGCAATGGGGTGTATGTACTTGATGTTTTAGACTATTTCGATTGGAGGAGCAAAATGAAGGCATACCTGAAGAAGTTTGGCGTTTGAGAGATTGTGATCAATCCACCCGCTCCATCAAATAAGAAGGGCAAGGAAACTGCACAGAAAGAAGAAAAGAAGGACAATGCTACAGCCTTGAAGTTCCTCATGGATGGACTTCCTAGCTCAGTGAAAGAAAGTGTAGGAGAGTACACTTCAGTTAAAGACCTATGGTTCAAGTTGGAAAGCAAGTATCAGAAAGGAAGAGTAGACACTGAAAAGACAGATCAAGAATCAGAAGTCAAGCCTACAGATTGTTGTAGTGTTAACTTTGAAAGACCTCTTTATAGTTTTGGTGTTGTGTGATAAAGAGGACATAGAATTTGTTCCTTGTGTATTTATGTATAAAGTTGAGTTATATATAAATAAATGATGTTTTGTATTTTATTGTATTGGGTCTCACTTAAAAGTTATTTAATAATTAAAGTGAGTTAATTATTAAATGAAGGTGCATTAAATGATGGCCCTAGATTTTGTAAATGAATCTCAACCATAGATTAGGTAGTTACAATTTTTAAAGTATAAAACTAGGGTTAAAAGACAAATTAAAGACACCATGAATGAGGAGAGAGAGAGAAGAAAGAAGAAATGCCCTAGAAGATTGGCACATTACCCAAAGCAAGCAACAACACAAGTATCGAGGCAGAATCTGTACAACATTAATTACAGTTTGATAGTTCCGTACAGGCATGTGTGGGCACGAATTCCGAGGAGACAGATCGTACAACAGACTGATAGTCCATACAACATCGGTCGGCCAACGAATCGATGAATCAGTGGATTCCGATTCCGATTTAGCCGATTTCCAAAACTATGGATTTGATATTGTTACCTACTAAGTCATACTTAGTCGGTATTATCAAGTGAGTCGGGTGATGAGAACATACACTTGTTCACTTTTCAGAATTCAGAAGTCACTCAGGCTTTGTTTGGGAACTTTTTGTTATTTTTTTGTAAACACATGTTCATACCCCCTTAGGGAAATTGTAAAAAATGACCTAGCATTTAATTTTTTATAAAAGGTTCGGCTTCCCGGACTTAAGCATCAAGCCGACTAACCCAGAGTGTTTTTTCTCTTGGTTATTATTGGTTGTTGAACAAACGAGTAATAATTTATAAGTTTTTCACTCACACCTCCAAAGTTGAGGTAGTCGTCTTGGTGTTTCGACTTTAGGAGGTTATTAGAGCCTTCGTGTCAGTGTTTTTCAACATGCTAGGCATTGATTTTGAGTTGTATGGACATGCGCTAGGTCCCCCTAGAGTTTCGTCAGTTTTCGAGAAAATAATTTTTTTTCCGCAAAATTAGGTCATTTTTTAATGGTTTAATTAGCAAAATTCAAAATGTAATAAAAGTCAAATACGGAGCCCGTTTCTGACGTGGGGACACTCGTTTTCACACCCGAAGCGTCCATTTTATCTCGAGGACCTCTTTCCACATCGGTCGGGCAGCCAGAACACCTCGTGAGGCATTATTTAGCTAAATATGCGTCAGAATGGCATTTTAATGCTAAATTATGACATTTTGGCACCATGGTCAAACTTTGGAAAGTGAAAAACTCAAAGTCAAATTAAAAAATTAATTAAAAGGGTGACTTGGCATGGGTCCCCTTCAAGCATGCGATCCACTTCATGTGAGGTTCAAACTAAAACTTTGGTTATTACCGTATATCATATGGTTTTTTAAGTGGATGGTGACGTGAGATAAGGAGGACTCACGCTAACACCCAAAGCATAGGATTGTGATAACATATGTGGTGGACCCCCTCTTCCATGTTTAAACCTTTGAACATTGGATGTGTCGTATGTGGTATTAAAACTTTGGTTTGAATAAAGAAAACGCGAGCATGGATGACGTGAGACTCCACGTGAATGGTAAGGAGACTAGCGGATGTGGAGTGGTTGGTGGACCCCCATCTTTTTTGAAGCTTGGTTTTTTTTAATTTTCATATAATATTGCATGCATGATTAGATGGGTGACGTGAGTCACTCTTTCACTTACCTCACGTTAACCATAGATCTTCACGTGTGAGATGAAGGATGCTGATTTGGTGATTTGGCAACTTGATGGAGTTGTTTGGCAACTGATTAAGAGTTAATTGAGAGAGGTGGCAATCACCTCTACAGTTCAACTCAGTCCCTCTTCACTTAAACTCAGATTGACTTAGTTAAGCTCAGTGTGACTTCAGGTGTATCTTCAGTGTTGGTAGCTCCCCAAGGGCTTGGCTCTGGCTATAAATAAAGCAACCTTTCTCTCTTCCAAGTTAGTTTAGAGTTGGATGAAGAGTTTTTGCCATTGTAATACTGCTATATTTTCATTGTGAATAAAGAAGCTTTGGAGGCTATATCGTGTAGTGCATGTGATTGTGTGGATTCCCAGCGTCATGCTGCTAATGTGGTAACTGCAAATTTTTTCCAATTTTTGTGCTGCTTTGTATTCTGGCTTCAAGGATTCGGTTGAATCAAGTAAGGGTGTAAACTAGGCAAGTAAGATTACTTGCTCTTGTTTATTCATATTATGTATGCTCAAGGATCTAAATTATATGCTTAAATAAGATTATTTTTGCATGATCTTTCATTTTTTGTTTAATACACGTATATCCAGATCTCACGAGGTGTTGTGCAGGCTTGTGTGATCTAGTTGTATGTTCCCGATTGGATGAGGTGTGGATCAAGATTGACGCCATTCCTTATCCAATAAGCTCAAGACTTTGTCCCTCGGCGCTCCACAAACGGGCCTCTTTTCAGCTTGTGTCATTGAAGCAACGAACCAACCTTCTCTCCTCTTACTCTCCTTCTAAAAAATTAAATCTTCTTGGTTACTTTGTTTATGCATGAACTTCTAATTTATCATATGCAAAATATCTCATTAGATCTCATACATAAGCATTCAAAAAGCTAGATCTTTGTTTTTCAAAAGTTTTCCATAAGCATCATAGATTTGGCATAAAGAAATCGTCTTTTGCATGGCATTTTAAAGCAATTCTATAGCTTCGATGCATTAGCTTTTTCTTTCAAAGTTTAAAGTTATATCTAGCATATAAGTGCATGTAGTATTGGCTTCCCTAAAGGCAAGCCAAGATCCCAAGGAAAGCTTGCTTTTCTTGGTTCATTTTTGCCTGTTTTTTATCATTCTAACATAGTTTTTTTTTATAATTTCTGTATCTTTCACTGACATTAGCTTGCTGGTTTTTAGCAGGCCCATCAAAAAAGAGAAGGAAACTCTGTCCAAAAACACATTTTTTGGACATCTGGAGCTTCCCCTCTCAGCCGGGCTCCTTTTTTTTGAATTTTGTAAGCCTTTGGATCCCAGATAACAAGGATCAAAGAGCATTTTCGCTAAAGCATTGTAACCGAGTAATAAAAAGAAATTTCGAGTAGGCTCTTTCGAGCCGACTCCTCATCCCCCCTGGGGGATCCTGCTTTTTGTGATTTTTGCACTTTTTCTAGTTTTGTCTTGTATTGCAGCATTGTATACTTTGAATTCGCATTATAGACTTTCAATATTCACAAATTCAAAGTAATGATACTACTTACCCCAAGACTTCTCGATTGACCCGAAAGGGGAAAGAGATGCGTGGTAGGACTAATTAGATAATTTGTGATTGTTTCTGGCATTTTTTCAGTTATCTAAAATCAACCCCTCCTTGCTTTCCCAATTGAGGTCCATTTGGACCGAAAGAGATTCCTGGAGGTTTTTTTTTTAACAAAGAACACAAGTTAAAATCCTTAAAAATTATCAAGACTCCGTTGTGTATGCTCCGTGTTACCAACTTTTTGTACCATAGTTGGGTTACCTGAGGAGCTGCTGGTTGACAGACTTGTTCAAAGTCTGATTCCAGTGGATCAGTTGATCCGTCTGCATGTCTAGCCAATATTGGCTAGCTAGTTTTTTTATTTGAATAATTTTGACCATGGCCCTGCGGGGTTTGTAATAAAATGTGCTAGTAGGGTATTTTTTGAGTGGTTCGGTCTCCTGAGACGTGGAATCTTAAATAAGGTATTCCAAGGAGTTTTTTGCTCCTGACAATTATGCTTTGCCTTCAGCCTAGTATAATTGACGAGGTTTTCTCCTGCTTCCTCCAAAGCTGGAATGCTTGATGTTGAATTCTGGGCCTTGGGGGGTTATTAGAGCCCAACTGAGTGTTATAAACCTACTAGGCATTACTTAGGTAGATCATGGTCATGTCCTAAGTCATCTGGACATATAAATTTTTTTCGAAAAAATATTTTTTCGAACGAGGAAAAATTTATTTTCAAAATTTTTAATTTAATTACTTTTCCCAAGGTTTTTGGGTTAATTTTTCCATAAATTAAATGGAAAAAATCCGTTCGTAATAAATCGGTCATCCGGACCCCGAATTCAGTGATTGAAGGCTCTAACCTTAAGCCAAAAATCATTCTTGATTAGCTAACCAACCAGAACCAACTTTCGGATCATCAGTCGGACACATAATGCATTTTTTCTCAAAAAAGTTAGTTTTGAGTGAAAAAATGAATTTTTATTAAAAAATGATTATTTTGGAGAAAATTAAAACTCTCTAAATTAATCCAAATTCAGCAAAATAAAAGGCTAAATGACATCTCATTGGGCATTTATGATGATTGGAGTTATCATAACTCAGCTTCAGTTAACATTAAGTGAGCAATTAATTTATTATCAGTTAGTAGACATGTCATCTCCAGCTAAAGAATGAGATGGAGAGCACTCATTGGTCCGATGATTTGATCGAGGTGAAGACTGAAGCTTACACCATCAGTAGGCTTCCCAAACCTAGCAGAGGCTGCTTCCAGACCTAAAAGGTGGGTTTACCAACATTACAGTGCCTCCTTCAACAGCTCATGCCCCTCTCTCTCTTGGTTGCGCCTTCCACACGTGTGGCTTCATCTGATGGTTGATTTCAGTGTTAAGGGTTGGAGTGGGGGCGCCTTGCTTGGGTGGAGGCCTCCCTTCACTCCCGCTTCTCCGATTTAGGTTTGGCTTCTTTGTTAGGTGGCCAGGCTGGTTAGGTTATGAGGTTTGGTTTTAGGGTTTTAGCACTTTCTCATTGTATAAATAGAGGCTCTTTCAGCTCTATCAGGGTGGATGATTGATGCAAAGAACCTCTGGTGAATTATTGTAATACTTGTTGCTCTTATGCAACCATTTTGAATAAAGAAAGGCTTTGGAGGCTCATGTGGTGTGGATTCTGGATTCATGTGCTCTGATTTATGAGGTGATACAATTTCAATCTCGCTTTTGTTTGCTAATCTGTGGGTAATTATAAATGCTTTAGAGGGCTTATACAAGCACATAAGAGTAGATATTTGTAGTTTCAAGTTATTTAATTACTTATTTACTTTCCGAAATTTATAAAGAGCATTGTCTTATTCAGTTATATCTCAAGCTTTTTGTGATTTAGAGTAGTAAAAAGCACATGTTCTAATCCCCTGTTTTGGCAAGCGTACAAGTCTTTGATTGCAGATCACTTCATTATACCGAGTAAAAGGGTGAGCTAAGTTGCATCTACTTTTCTCGGAGTCAAACACAAGTTTCTGGCAGCTGCATACTGATTGAGATCCAGGGTGGTTTTAGAGATTCAAAGATCCAAGTGGTTCCATCTTTTACATTCACCCCTGAAAACAAAATTTTACTTTCCGGTTACTTTGATTCTTTGTTTTATAACAAGTAGATCTAAGCATTAAATCTCATCTTTATATCTCTTGTTATTGTAGATCTAAGAATTTCCTTTGTTAAAAGCTCATCTTACGAAGGTTTAGATCTAATTCTGTTTAATACTTGAAGTAATACCAAAGTCCCATCTTGTGCAATTATTAAATTGTAATTTCATAGTGTATTGTATTGTCTAATCCGCCATTTTACAGGACAAAAGCTTGCTGGTTTCTCACTTTTCATGACAGGTTAAGCGGGAAAGTTGGTAAAAATTTAAATAAATAAGCTGCAAAAGACCTTCCTTTGTTCCTCTTCTTAATCCCCTTTCTACAAGTTACTTTGCTTTGCCCTTTTTACCTCTTCTTCATTGCTGCCCCGTTATTACTCTCTTTTACCTTCCCTTTTCTTCTTTTTGGACAGCCCTAGTATGCCCTAGTCTTCCTTCCTTTTTTTGCCTCTTTTTGCCCTAGTCTTTGGGCCTTCTTCAATCTTGTTATTGGCCTTTTTGGCCACTTTTTTTTCGTTGTCCTGTTTTGTAATTTTTATGACAGCCATTTGTTTTCTCTTTCGCTGCCCCGTTTTCTTCGATTCTTATCATCCTTTAGCTTCATAGTTGGTTGCCCCATTCTTCCCTTTCTTTGGTTTTGACCCTCTCTTGGTTTTCTTGCCTTCTTTCCCTCATTTTCTTTTGTTTCAGTCCTCTTTCCTTTACTCTTTTTGCTCTCTTCAAACTTTTTATCTTTTCCCTTTTCACAGGTTTTAGAAAGATCTTAAAGTTTCAAGTAAAAGCATTCTCTTTTTTACAAATCCCAATACTTAATAGAGTTGTTTTGCTTTTATTAGAAAAGTCCTTTCAAGGATTAAAATCCTCAAGGCACATTGTATAAAGTTTAATAAAGATCTTTTGGTTTAGTAGGGTTTTTAAGTCCCCACTCCCATCCTCCCCCATCTGGGGAGGATTGTGTTGTGTCTATCTTTCACATGCTTAGATTAGATGTGCTTGTTTACATCATCATTTGCGTCTTATGCTTAGAATATTAATTATTAATCCATCACATCTAATGCATTGAATGAGTTGATTACTTCAAGTTCTAATTGTTTATCTTCCTAAGTAAATCAATTGCTTAAATCTCTTGAATCTCACCATAAGGTGGATCAAGAGTGCTCTCTGTCAGAGAGTTTCATCAACCACTTTCATCTTAATTGTTGTGTTTGTTTAATCAATACCTATTAAGTAAGACTCTTGATCTTGCAAAAACACAAGTCAAGAGCACTCTCTATCGGAGAGCATCCCAGGTTTGCATAATCCCTGCATTAGTTTCATCTAGATTAGCTAAGTCTCTTGAACCACTGTCATAAGACGGGGTCAAGAGCGCTCTTTGTCGGAGAGTCTAATTAATCGACTTAATAAAACTTTCAACACACATCCTTTTAATTAATTAACTCCTCTCCTCCTTGCCGAAGTATGCTCTGACCGATCCTAGATCGAAATACCCAGAAACGACACTGGATCTTTAAACTTTACAAGAGTAACTTAATTAAAACTTTTCCCCCATAAACAAACGCATCGACGTTGTTTCGTTTAAATACCGAGGCATGTGGGCAAATTCCAAGTGTGGGCGCCGGGCAACCCAATCTGGGCACAGGTAGTTAAGTTATTGAACACTTACCTGTGACCCCAGACAGGTCCATCATGTCTTCAAACAGAGCCTTTGAAGGTATTTCCGGTTAGGACATCTAGCTACCATAAGCAAGACCAATAAAAAACCTTTAAAACCTACCAAGAGCACTTGCAAAACCTAACATTCACTAGCACCATTTTGGGATTCACATCTCTTTATACACGAAGCATCCCTGATAAGTTGACTCCATAGGCACTGGTTCTATCTTTTCGCATTATTGATAATCTGGGCCATTTGTCCATTGGATGTTTTGATTATAAGTTATATCTATGAATGCTTTATCATTTCGTGAGTTCTCAAATTATTGTCTATCTTTTAATTCTTATGATAGCAACGTGGATTGCTTTGTCTTGTGTTTAATATTCATAATATTAAATCATTTGAAATCACATTAACTCGTAAACAACACCCATCCGCATCCAAAAACACCTAAAACTTAACTTAAACATTGAGCCATAGAAAACTTTTTGTTAGGGACTACCCCCCTTGGCTTCGTTAGGAGTTAGCCTAAACGAAGGAGCTAGGAGTAGGTGACATTACCTAGCTCTGTGCTTGCCCCCAAGGTCACACCTCTCCCACTTTCTCAAGCGAGGAGACAGCTTTCAACTGATTTATGCTGCTGGTGTGCAATCGGCGAACAACATCTTTTGGCGCCGATGCCGGGGACAAATCTTTTTGTTCCTGGACGACCTTTGTTTCTTTTAGTTTTTACCTTGTTTTCCCCTTTTTTGGTAGATTTTTAGTCCATTCACTCTCCGAAATTAGACTTAAGTCCACCTGGCGACTCCACTGTCAGTTAACACCTCAAGGTATTCCATTAGAAGAAACTCTGAAGGTTTGTTCGATTTCATCCCTGACCCTGAAAAAGTCTATAGGAGGCTGAACAAACTAGCTTCTCGTAGGATCCTTGCAGAACTTGGATTTGAATCTATTTCAGACATCCATCTTTTATTTCCAGAAAACTTAGAAAATTTGCCAAATAACTGTTTCCTTGATTGAATGGGTGAGTTTTTTACTCAACTCAATTTTGCTCAGATAGCAGGTCATCCTCATGATATCCCTGACAAAGCTATTGACAAACTTACAATGTATAATGGCACTGATGCCTCCGTCTCTGCTGAGCAACATATCAGGAATTTCACCAGACACTGTCGTGCCCATGTCAGGGGTATTGATAGGCATGAAGATGTTTACATGACCTTGTTTGCCATGTCTTTGGATGGCAAGGCTGGCAACTGGTACGATAATTTGTCGGACAATTCTTTGGCCACCTTAGTAGACTTCAAGATTGCTTTCCTTGGAAAGTTTGGCAGCAGAAAGGAGCCTAGACATCTAGTAACGGCTTTGACCAGCATAAAAAAGTCCGAAACTGAAACAATGGACGAATTCAACAACAGGTTTACTGAATTAGCAAATTCCATCCCTGCCACTTACTCTCCTCCAGCAGCTTCTGTTTTGGACTATTACATCGAAGCTTTAAGTGGTAAAATCCAATACCAAATTAGAGATAAGGAGCTGGCTACTTTACTTCTAGCTCAGGGTTTGGCTGTCAAAATTGATACGAATATGCAGTCATCTGGTGAGTCTAACCTCCACGGATATTCAAGGTCTTCCACCCCTTTGAAAATTAGTGAGCCCAAAGACAAGGATCCTTTATCAGCTATGAAGGATGCCTATGAAAAACAGATGATCAATATGAAAAGGGAGATGAAGAAGAATATGGAGGAGGCAGAACAGAAACATTTAGCGCAGTTAAAGGAAATCCAGAATAGGGTAATAACAATGGAAAGAACTCAAATTCAACTTGCTCCTAGAACTTTTCCTACCAAGCCAACATGGCAGAGAAAGAATCCCAACCATGAGTAGAGGCCTCCTCATCAGCTAGAGGCCACTAATGTGGTTGAACCTTACAAACCATTTTGTAGGGCGTGCAGAGATTTCCATGAGGAATCTAGCTGCCATTATGCCTTGTTGCCCACCTATTTCGACTAGGTGGCAACCTCATGTACATTGAAGATATACATTATGTGCAGTTTGTACCATGGAAAAATTCTGGGGATTTTTCATTCAGCAGGGCAATTATGCCCCTTCTGTACATGAAATGTCCGCTCCCCTGCGTGGGATAATTAATGTAACTTTATATGTCATCATGGGTCATTCCTCTAAGGATGTCACCATGGACTCTATTATCAAGGAAGTCCTCTTCACCGAGTGTTTTTTTCCCTTCCAGTTAATTTTGTTAATTAATAATTTTAATTGGTTGGGTTTTTCACTCACCAATCCTCCAAAGTGGTGAATTGGCGTTCTGATAAATAAGCCCATGAGGTTGCTAAGGTTTCAAGTTGTTGTCCATGACCATGCTAGCCATATCTTGTAGTCTTGCGGAATTTCGTTAGGATTTTAATTTTAATTTTTTATTTTTCCTAATTAATTAACTTTGCCATTTGGTGGTTAATTAATTAAATTTCGATGTAATAATGTAATTTCTTGAACCTTGACATTTTGTAATAGGGGCTATGAATGCAAATGAAAAAGCTATGACACCACCTAAGCCATTGGTTCAAGTCTCATGTCATTCTGACAAGGAGTTGGGAAGTTAGACCAATTTTGGTTAAGACAACTTTTTTTTCCTAGGAAATTAATTTAATTTCCAAGGGTGAAAAATTAAATTATTTGATTTTGAAGGAAAAAATCAAATAAGGCCATGGTAATTAAGTTTGGGAGGTGGCTAATTATAGTTAATTTTTATTTAAATAAACCCCCACATGGTCAAAATAAATTTTTGAAGATTTCCCAAGTGGGGTGCCCCTCTTGTCTTAATAAAAGATAAAAAAATAAAATATTTAAAATAAAAGATTAAAAAATAAAAAATAAAAAATTTAAAAAAAGAATAAAAAATCAAAATTTGAGTCAAAGGAATCCCCAGATAAAAAATAAAATAAAAAAAAGATTTAAAATAAAAGATAAAATAAAAAATAAAAAATAAAAATAAAAAGATAAAAATAAAAAATATAAGATTAAAACTTGAAAATAAAAGATTAAAAGATTAAAAAATAAAAAGATAAAAATAAAAGATTAAATAAAAGATTAAAAATTAAAAATTAAAAATAAAAGATTAAATAAAAGATCAAAATATAAAAGATTAAAAAATTAAAAATAATAAAATTAAAATTTGAGTCAAAGGAGGCCCCACTTGAGTCATGGAAACCCCAGATCTAAGGGTTAAGCTTCATTGTGACATGGATCTATTTTTTTGACCATTGATTTGAAAAGACACCCTTGCTTATGATTGGTTGATGGCTTGCAAAGTCAACAAACCTAGATCTAAGGGTGGAGGAGAGCTAGAGTTTAGATCTATGTTTTGGACCCTTGATTTGGGAGTGGGTTTGAGATCTTTTCAACTATAAAAGAGAGGCCCCTCCTCTCATTTTATGATGATTCTTTGGAGCATGGTTATGCTGCCAAAATACTCTCCTTTCCCTCTCTTCTCTATTCTTCTCTCTCAAGTTTTCTTTGGCTATTGTAATGTTGTTGCCCTATTGGGGTTTATAATACATCAATCTTTGGAGGATACATTTGTTGGTGCACCCATTTTGTGGCTTGAAGAGTGAGGTAATTGTTTATGGTTGGTTATTTTTGCATTATTTATCATAGAAGCTCTCCACAAAGGTTTTTGTGGAGAGACTTGTAGGTAGAAGTTTTTCTATTTGCACTTGTGATTAACATTGTAAGATTTTGCAAAGGTTTTTGCATGATTTATGGTGTTCTCATCTCTATGTGTGAGTTTTGCAGCTTTAGCTAAACTCTTTGGAGGGATCCAAGCTTGGAAAAGTTCTCCTTCCAAGGCCCTAATCTCTAATCTTGTTTTCTGTTTTAAGAACTAGTATTTTTGTTATTGTTTAGTAGCAAAATCTAGTTTCCTTTAATAGATCCATGTTATATTTTTATGATATATTTCAGATCTGATTTCTTACTGTGTTTTAGGTGGCTGGAAATGCAATTTTCAGCGCTCTAATATTCAATTTTCTGATATTTTAAAACATATTTTTTTACTGTAAAATTTCTGTATTTTTATACTAACATTTTCTAACTTCCTTCGAGTTTCCTGTCAAAGCTTGCTGGTTTTTAGCAGGTTTTACAGTTTACAAAGGGAGGCTATGCCCAAATCACATCTAAAACACCTCGACTTGCAACCGGTTTCAAAAGGGTTCAACCTCTTATCTTCTTACTCTATTTTCTAGCTATTTGTAAGCATCGGGAGAGTCTCCTCGTGGGTATTCTTTAAAAGCTTTCAAAGTAATTTGTAATCATATTGTAATTAGGTAGGAAGTAGATAAGTAGTTGTGCTTTCATTTTCAAGTAGATCTAATATTTTTCTAGCCTTTTTTTACCCACCTTCTTTTTTAGGGAGATTGATGTGTGGTTAGTATATTTTGTTTAGATTAGTTTACTTTCAAGCATTTCTTTTTCAAACAAAGCATTTAGTTAGATCTTTACTTTCTGTCACCTAGTTTACTGATTTAAAAGAATATACAACCTAACATCCGTCCATGTATCCTCTGCCCTTCGTTATCTCCCTTTAGGGAACTCGGATCAAGGGTATGAAAACGAAGGGGTTTGGGGGCTTTAGGAAACCTTAATTAGCTCACTTTACTTTCTGCAATCTTTTACTTTCCTGCAAAACAATTTCATTTCTTAATTGTCCAGAGATCAAGTACCGGCACCTCCCATAAGGGATAACGCTCAGGTTGACTCTATTAACTTGTTAATTCTGTAATTCATTTTGCTTACTGTAAAAACAAATCTACAATTTACTGAAAATATACAACCTTAACTGTCCGTGTATCCTCTGCCCCCTTGTTATCTCCCTTTAGGGAATTCAGGTAAGGGTATCAAAAGTGGAGATGCTTAGGGGCTCTAGTTTAATAGGCATCCGTCTTGCTATTTTTCCGGTTGATTAAAAACAGTGACCTTGGAAGCTAGTTGGAGTAGAAGACCGTGGGGGGTCTCTAGGCGTTCTACGTCCTCCTTGTTGAGCACCGGGGCATTGGGGTTTGACCTGGGAGCTACAGGTGGACTTGTTTCTACTGTTTTGAGCGCACCAGCATTCCCTCTTTGACTTGAGAAATACTAGATTGGTGTAGTCACACCACTGGATCTAAAACTTAATCAAAGACTTCAACTTTAAATAAAATTTATTAAAACGAACCAAGAGACATTTCAAAACGTCTTACCCACATTTCAGTTTCTGTATTTGCTTCGAAGTCCTTGCTTTTCAAGGCTTTCATTTTATGAGTACATCTTGTAAGCATCTCAATTTCATTTCAGTACCTTGCACTTTCAAGTATAATATCTTTAAAGTACCGTGGCACGCTTGAGTAAAATATTGTTTAATCTTGTAACTTGAAAGCAATCTGTTGTTTGATCTTTGACATAATAACTTGTTCATTCGGTGTATATCTTGTTTCTTTTCAGGTATCATTGTATATTTGTTTAACCATTCTTTAGCATTTGTTCATATTGTTAATATTGTAGATCTTGCTTAGCTTAGACAACTGTGGATAATCATTCTTAATTCTTTTGTAAGTTTGTAACTTGTAATCTTTTGACTCCATTTAATCTAGGCACTGATCTTGTAATTTTGTAACCTTAATAAAATAAAATCTCTTTAACTAAATTGTTAATAAACCTTCATGTAGGGACTACCCCCCTTGGCTTTGTTGGGATTTGGCCTAAACGGAGGAGTTGGTAGACTGTGGTGACAGTGGTCCCCAGCTCTAACTTGCCCCCAAGGACACACAAAGCGGGTTGGAGACTTCCCCGTGTCATAAAGTGTGTATTAGGCAGCAACATGCCTGTTATGTCCAGGAGCATGGTTATCCCGAGGGGTGCGGTCCTAGTACGTCTGCAAGCGAGCCTGAATTCATTCACAATGTCGGAGACATCTATGTTGACCACAAGGATAGTTGGAATTAAGCTAACCAGTTTCGTCAATGGGTTGATTACTTAATTGAGTATTACAGGGAAATGCTTTCAAATAGTAACAATGTTCAAAATTTCAAAGGCATGACATATCAAAGAAGACCTAGGGAAGGACCATCTACCCAAACTGCTCCGAAGGTAACAATTTCTGACATTCCTCCTGAAATAGATGATAAGTCAGATTTTGTTGCTCTAACTTTTGATTTAGGTAGTTGGTTAGCAAACTCTAAAGTCCCGGTGCCCGTGCTTGAATTATGTAAAATTCCTGGTCAAAAGGAGAAATTGTTGAAAATGCTTGATCCTCAAATTAATAATGATCCCCTTCCTGCCTCGAAGATAGTTGTACTTGAAAAACCTACAGCTCTGAAGAAAGTAACTTTTGCCAACACTATAGATTAGCCTCCTCCTAGTCAAGAAAATGTTTGCGGAGATCCCCTTGTAATCTTGCATACTAGGGACCCAAGAAAAGAAGATCACCCGCCCTTCTACATGTCATTAATGATAGGTGATTTTCTCCTACACAACTGTATGCTAGATTCAGGATCGGGATCAAATATTATGACTAAGAAAGTCATGTAGCAATTTGGCCTTAGAATCACTCGCCCTTACCAAAATGTATGTGTCATGGATTCTAGACCTGTCAAAGTTGAAGGTATGATTGAAAGACAAAATGTGAGATTAGCAAAGTAACCGAACATCCATGTTACCATGGATATTCTCATCATAGATGTACCAGATAAATGGGGCATGCTCTTATCCAGAAAATTAGGTGCAACTTTAGGGGGATCCATCCAAATGGACTGGACTTACGCCACTGTACCTGCATCAAAAGATTCATTAGTTAAGTTACATACGGAGAAAGAACGAAGACATCATGTAGAAAACCCAGGGAAACCATCAAATGAGTATGTCAACTACTCAGGTGAACTAGGGATGTACCAGATTAACTCCACTTTCTTAGAGCCTATCTGTGAAGAAATAAAAAATGAAAAGCTTAATGAATTATGGAGGATGAACTTTGATGGAGCCTATTCTAGAGTAAGAAAAGGGGCTGGGATAGTCATTATTTCACCCAAAGGTAAAGTTTTCAACTTTGCTTTCAGATTAGAATTTGAGGCAACCAACAATGTAGTAGAATATGAGGCACTTCTACTGGGCATTGAGATTGCCAAGGACATGGGGATTAAGCTGCTTGATATTAAAGGGGACTCTGATTTGATTGTCCAACAAGTTAAGGGTCAGTTTGCATGTAAGTGTCAAAGACTTAAGAAATATAGAAATGCAATCTGGGATACAATGGAATTCTTTGATGCCCTTAACTTAGAAGCAGTCCCTAGAGATCATAATAGTGCCTCCAACAAGCTTGCAGTTTCAGCGTCAACTCTTCAGCCATCGGATGAGATGTTAGAGGGGAATTGTCCATTAGAGATTAACTTTAGACCTTCTGTTCCTGATAATGTTGAACATTGGCAGGTCTTCAAAGACGATGAGTAGATTTTGAGATTCATTCATAATGTCGATGAATTCCTTAATTCTAAAGTAAATGATCAGGAAGAAAACAAAGAATATTATGGAGAAGGTGACCAGTTTAACAATCTTGTCCCACGTGGTCTAGTTGCATTAGAAAACATCTTTGATAGACAGGACAGAAGAAAAAGCAATGTTGAGCAGATGAAACCAGGAGATTACATTGAAATCAACATTGGGACGGAAACAGAACCTAAAATTATAAAAATTGGAAAAGTTACTTCTGAAAAAGAAAGGAATAGCCTCATAAACTTGGTCAAAGAGTATAGGGATGTATTTTCCTTTACTTATGACGAGCTCAAAGCTTATAGGGAAGATGAATTTCAACATACTATTCCCCTAAAGCCAGAATGTCAAAAAGGCAAGCCTTTCAGACAAAAACTTAGGCAAATAAATCCTAAATTAGCACCAATCATTAAAAAGGAGTTAGAAAAAATGTTAGTAGTAGGAATAATAGCTCCTACTAGACATTCAACGTGGTGCTCTAACTTAGTTGTAGTTAGGAAGAAGAACGGGAGCATAAGAATATGTATAGATTTCAGGAATCGAAACATAGCATGTCAGAAGGACAATTACCCCCTCCCCAACATGGAGACCCTCCTCCAACGGGTCACTGGATCGAGCATGATGTCGATGCTGGATGGTTTTTCAGGCTATAACCAAGTAGTCATCCAAGAGGAAGATAGGCATAAGACCACCTTCACAACTCCTTGGGGCACTTTTGAATATCTAAGGATGCCCTTTGGCCTTTTAAACGCAGGAGCTATTTTCCAAAGGGCCCATGGATTATGCTTTCAAGGAGTTGATTGGCAAAATCATTGAGATCTATCAAGATGATCTCACTGTTTTTTCAAAGGAAAGATCCAGCCATGTTGGTCATCTCAGGCAGATTTTCGAACGGTGTAGGAAGTATGGCATTTCCTTGAATCCGGCTAAGTCAGTGTTGGGCATAGAAGAGGGAAAACTCTTAGGACATATCATCAACAAAGACGGTGTCAAAATTGATCCTGAAAGAGTAGAGGCCATAAGAACGATTCTTCTCCCTAAGAATGTTAAAGCCCTTTAGTCCTTCAATGGTCATATCAATTTTATCAGAAGATTCATTCCAAACTTGGCCGAATTAATGAAACCCATGCATGCCTTACTCAAGAAAAATGCCAAGTTTGTGTGGACCACTGAAGGAAGGAAAGCTTTTGATTCAATAAGGAATGCCATTACCAGGTCTTCGGTCTTAGTTAGCCCAGACTACGCGAAGGATTTTATGATCTTTTCATTTGCTTCTGAAAATACCATTGCGGGTGTGTTGCTCCAAAAGAACATTGAAGGGTTTGAGCAACCTATAGCATTCATGAGTAGAGCCTTGCAGAATTCCGAACTAAAGTATACCATCATGGAAAAGCAGGCTTATGCCTTGGTTAAATCTTTAAAACATTTCAGGACTTATATCGGGTATTCCAAAGTTATCGGATATGTTCCCCACACTACGGTCAAGGATATCCTTTCTCAAAAGGGTTGTTTAGGAATAAGGGGAACATGGGTGTCCAAGATCCAGGAGTATGACCTGGAAATAAAGCCCACTAAGTTGATCAAGGGACAAGGCCTGGCAAGAATGCTTACTCAAAAGAACGAAGAAGCCATTGAGATGATTGCAGAAAATGACATCCCTCAGCCTGCCATGACTCCTTCCCTTCAAAACCTTGACAACCATTGGTATTCGGACATCATTTTCTTTCTTCTCCATCTCACTTGCCCTGATCACCTCAAAGGACACAAGCGTAGGGCTTTGAGACTTAAGACCGCTAGGTATTGCCTTACCCAAGAGGGTCTGGGTTGGAGAAACCCAGATGGTATCATACTTAGGTGCATCAACGAGCAGGATTCTAAGAAGATTTTAGCAGAGTTTCACTCAAAATTTTGTGGAGGCCATTATGCAGCGAATACAATTGCCCACAAAATTCTGAGAGCTGGATATTACTGGCCAACCATTTTTGCGGATGCTCACAAGCATATCAAGTGTTGCCAGGAGTGTCAGCTGTTCACTGGGAAGCAGAAGTTGGTAGCTCTTCCTCTTACTCCGGTTGTCGTCCTTGCCCCTTTTCAGCAGTGGGGGCTTGATTTTATTGGAAAATTCAAGGATAACTCCAACAATGGTTTTTGTTGGATTCTCACAGCAACCGATTACTTCACCAAGTGGGTAGAGGCTATACCCACTAAAACCGCCACTGAGAAGGTTGTTATTGACTTCATTGAGGAAAGAATCATAACCAGATTTGGAACTCCTCTTAAGATAACAACCGATAATGCCAAAGCCTTTAGTTCAGAAGCAGTAAATGACTTATGTTTTAAGTATGGCATTATCCTATCCCACTCATCTGATTATTACCCACAGGGTAATGGACTTGCTGAATCCACCAATAAAAATTTAATGTCTATCCTCAAGAAGACTGTGGGGGATAATAAGAGATCATGGGATAGTAAAATTAAGTATGCTGTGTGGGCGGATAGAATCACTAAGAAGAACTCAACTCGGAAGTCACCCTTTGAGCTGGTGTATGGACTCACAACCACCCTTCCGGTCAGCATGCAGATTCCGATCTTCAGGATGTTAAGTGAGTATGGCACAGAACAGGCATAAATGGAGCATAGAATCAATCAGATTATAGAATTGGATGAATCCCGAAGAGTTGCCCTTGATCAGTCACTCAGACATCAAGAAAGTATGAAGGGCACTTTTGATAAGTCAACTAGGCCGAGAGCTTTCCAAATCGGAGATACTGTCTTCTTATGGGATAAGTGAAGGGAGAAGCCTGGAAAGCATGGAAATTTGACAGCCTTTGGAAAGGCCCGTTTATCATCCGCGACACTGCTGGCACCAATTCTTTTTTCCTTAACACTATGGACGGAGAAATTTTAAACCTGCCCATGAATGGCCAACACTTGAAGCCCTTTTATCGAAACAACCTCCAAGATGACCAAGGGGTCATCCCATGGCTTTTCTAAACCCATCCTTGTTGTATTTTATGTACTTTATTTCTGTATCATATGTTATCTATCATAACTTTGTAGAATGTTGTATAAAAGCTCTTTCCTTTTGTATATTGGCATCTGTATTATATTTCATGCTAAAAAAGAAAAAGTTTATTTCCATGTACTTTATTTCGAAAAAGCAAAAATATTTTCTGGTATTTCATCATGGCATATTTTTATCATATGCATGGAACTGAGACACTTTTGTTTACATGTAGGTACCAGAGATTCCTGTATTCTCAGGCACTCTTTTTGATCAATAGATCAAGCAAGTACCTGTCCCACAGTTGGAGCCAGATGTTACCAACTTTTTGTACCATAGTTGGGTTACCTGAGGAGTCGCCGGTTGACAGACTTGTTCAAAGTCTGATTTCAATGTATCAGTTGATTCGTCTGCATGTCTAGCCAATATTGGCTAGCCAGTTTTTTATTTGAATAATTTTGACCATGGCCCCGCGGGGTTTGTAATAAAATGTCCTAGTAGGGTATTTTTTGAGTGGTTCGGTCTCCTGAGATGTGGAATCTCAAATAAGGTATTCCAGGGAGTTTTTTGCCCCTGACAATTATGCTTTGCCTTCAGCCGAGTATAATTGACAAGGTTTTCTTTCACTTCCTCCAAAGTTGGAATGCCTGATGTTGAATTCTGGGCATTGGGGGGTTATTAGAGCCCAACTGAGTGTTATAAACCTACTAGGCATTACTTAGGTAGATCATGGTCATGTCCTAAGTCATCTGGACATATAAATTTTTTTCGAAAAAATCTTTTTCGAACGGGGAAAAAATTATCTTTTAAATTTTAAATTTTAAATTACTTTTCCTAAGTTTTTTGGGTTAATTTTTCCATAAATTAAATGGAAAAAACCCGTTCGTAATAAGTCGGTCATCCGGACCCCGAATTCAGTGATTGAAGGCTCTAACCTTAAGCCAAAAATCATTCTTGATCAGCCAGCCAGTCAGAACCAACTTTCGAATCATCAGTCAGACACATAATGCCTTTTTTCTCAAAAAAGTCAGTTTTGAGTGAAAAAAATGAATTTTGATTAAAAAATGATTATTTTGGAGAAAATTAAAACTCTCCAAATTAATCCAAATTCAGCAAAATAAAAGGCTAAATGACATCTCATTGGGCATTTATGATGATTGGAGTTATCATAACTTAGCTTCAGTCAGCATTAAGTGAGCAATTAATTTATTATCAGTTAGCAGACATGTCATCTCCAGCTAAAGAATGAGATGGAGAGCACTCATTGGTCCGGTGATTTGATCGAGGTGAAGACTGAAGCTTACACCATCAGTGGGCTTCCCAAACCTAGCAGAGGCTGCTTCCAGATCTAAAAGGTGGGTTTACCAACATTACAGTGCCTCCTTCAACAGCTCATGCCCCTCTCTCTCCTGGTTGCGCCTTCCACACGTGTGGCTTCATCTGATGGTTGATTTCAGTGTTAAGGGTTGGAGTGGGGGTGCCTTGCCTGGGTGGAGGCCTCCCCTCACTCCCGGTTCTCCGATTAGGTCTGGCTTCTCTGTTAGGTGGCCAGGATGGCTAGGTTTTAGCACTCTCTCATTGTATAAATAGAGGCTCTTTCAGCTCTATCTGGGTGGATGATTAATGCAAAGAACCTCTGGTGAATTATTGTAATACTTGTTGCTCTTATGCAACCATTTTGAATAAAGAAAGGCTTTGGAGGCTCATGTGGTGTGGATTCTGGATTCATGTGCTCTGATTTATGAGGTGATACAATTTCAATCTTGCTTTTGTTTACTAATCTGTGGGTAATTATAAATGCTTTAAAGGGCTTATACAAGCACATAAGAGTAGATATTTGTAGTTTCAAGTTATCTACTTACTTATTTACTTTCCGAAATTTATAAAGAGCATTGTCTTATTCAGTTATATCTCATGCTTTTTGTGATTCAGAGTAGTAAAAAGTACATGTTCTAATCCCCTGTTTTGGCAAGCGTACAAGTATTTGATTGCAGATCACTTCATTGTACCGAGTAAAAGGATGAGCTAAGTTGCATCTACTTTTCTCGGAGTCGAGCACAAGTTTCTGGCAGCTGCATACTGATTGAGATCTAGGGTGGTTTCAGAGATTCAAAGATCCAAGTGGTTCCATCTTTTACATTCACCCTTGAAAACAAAATTTTACTTTCCGGTTACTTTGATTCTCTGTTTTATAACAAGTAGATCTAAGCATTAAATCTCATCTTTATATCTCTTGTTATTGTAGATCTACGAATTTCCTTTGTTAAAAGCTCATCTTACGAAGGTTTAGATCTAATTCTGTTTAATACTTGAAGTAGTACCAAAGTCCCATCTTGTGCAATTATTAAATTGTAATTTCATAGTGTATTGTATTGTCTAATCCGCCATTTTGCAGGACAGAAGCTTGCTGGTTTCTCACTTTTCATGACAGGTTAAGCAGGAAAGTTGGTAAAAATTTAAATAAATAAGCTGCAAAAGACCTTCCTTTGTTCCTCTTCTTAATCCCTTTTCTACAAGTTACTTTGCTTTGCCCTTTTTACCTCTTCTTCATCGCTGCCCCGTTATTACTCTCTTTTACCTTCCCTTTTCTTTTTTTTGGACAGCCCTAGTATGCCCTAGTCTTCCTTCCTTTTTTGCCTCTTTTTGCCCTAGTCTTTGGGCCTTCTTCAACCTTGTTATTGGCCTTTTTGGCCACTTTTTGTTCGCTGTCCTGTTTTGTAATTTTTACGACAGCCATTTGTTTTCTCTTTCGCTGCTCCGTTTTCTTCGATTCTTATCATCCTTTAGCTACATAGTTGGTTGCCCCATTCTTCCCTTTCTTTGGTTTTGACCCTCTCTTGGTTTTCTTGCCGTCTTTCCTTCATTTTCTTTTGTTTCAGTCCTCTTTCCTTTGCTCTTTTTGCTCTCTTCAAACTTCTTATCTTTTCCCTTTTCACAGGTTTCAGAAAGATCTCAAAGTTTCAAGTAAAAGCATTCATTTTTTTACAAATCCCAATACTTAATAGAGTTGTTTTGCTTTTATCTGAAAAGTCCTTTCAAGGATTAAAATCCTTAAGGCACATTGTATAAAGTTTAATAAAGATCTTTTGTTTGAGTGGGGTTTTTATGTTCCCATTCCCATCCTCCCCCATTTGGGGAGGATTGTGTTGTGTCCATCTTTCACATGCTTAGATTAGATGTGCTTGCATTAGAGGAAATTTCAACTCAAAATGGGCCTCCTAAAATGAACTAATAAAATAATAGTTAAAATAATAAAATAATATTTATTAATTTTAGAGGAAGAAAAGAAAAAAACTACTTTTTGTTTGTATTTTTGACATATCTCCTTGTGTTTTTACTCAAATTTCGATCGGGAGAGCTTGTTGGATGCAGACGAGTACCCACTCGGCATACTTTTGACGGACCCCGGTACCCCAAAAATAAGAAATACCTGAAAAAATATATCATCATTCCGTTTTTTCAGGTATTTATTGTTTTTGGGGTAGCGAGGTCCGTCAAAAGTATGCTGAGTGGGTACTTGTTGGATGTGGAATTTAATTCTGCATCCAACGAGCTCTCCCGATCGAAATTTGAGTAAAAACACAGGGAGATATGTCAAAAATACAAACAAAAAAAGGTAGTTTTTTTTATGATACCTATCCCCAAATTTATATTAAAAAAGTGTTTAAGACCTATACGGTATTTCAAATTTAAAGCAATTTCATTGGCTAACACATGATGACATGGAATTTAAATAAAAGTTAAAAGGCCCATTTTGAGTTGAAATTTCCTCTAATGTTTACATCATCATTTGCGTCTTATGCTTAGAATATTAATTATTAATCCATCACATCTAATGCATTGAATGAGTTGATTACTTCAAGTTCTAATTGTTTATCTTCCTAAGTAAATCAATTGCTTAAATCTCTTGAATCTCACCATAAGGTGGATCAAGAGTGTTCTCTGTCGGAGAGTTTCATCAACCACTTTCATCTTAATTGTTGTGCTTGTTTAATCAATTAACTATTAAGTAAGACTCTTGAACTTGCAAAAACACAAGTCAAGAGCACTCTCTATCAGAGAGCATCCTAGGTTTGCATAATCCCTGCATTAGTCTCATCTAGATTAGCTATGTCTCTTGAACCACTGTCATAAGACGGGGTCAAGAGCGCTCTCTGTCGGAGAGTCTAATTAATCGACTTAATAAAACTTTCAACCCACATCCTTTTAATTAATTAACTCCTCTCCTCCTTGTCGAAGTATGCTCTGACCGATCCTAGATCGGAATACCTAGAAACGGCACTGGATCTTTAAACCTTACAAGAGTAACTTGATTAAAACTTTTCCCTCATAAACCAATGCACCGGCGTTGTTTCGTTTAAATACCGAGGCATGTGGGCAAATTCCAAGTGTGGGCGTTGAGCAACCCAATCTGGGCACAGGTAGTTAAGTTATTAAACACTTACCTGTGACCCCAGACAGGTCCATCATGTCTTCGAACGGAGCCACTGAAGGTATTTTCGGTTAGGACATCCAGCTACCATAAGCAAGACCAATAAAAAAACCTTTAAAACCTACCAAGAGCACTTGCAAAACCTAACATTCACTAGCATCATTTTGGGATTCATATCTCTTTATACACAAAGCATCCCTGATAAGTTGACTCCATAGGCACTGGTTCTATCTTTTCGCATTATTGATAATCTGGGCCATTTGTCCATTGGATGTTTTGATTATAAGTTATATCTGTGAATGCGTTATCATTTTATGAGTTCTCAAATTATTGTCTATCTTTTAATTCTGATGATAGCAACGTGGATTGCTTTGTTTTGTGTTTAATATTCATAATATTAAATCATTTGAAATCACATTAACTCCTAAACAACACCCATCCGCATCCAAAAACACCTAAAACTTAACTTAAACATTGAGCCATAGAAAACTTTTTGTTAGGGACTACCCCCCTTGGCTTCGTTAGGAGTTAGCCTAAACGGAGGAGCTAGGAGTAGGTGACAGTACCTAGCTCTGTGCTTGCCCCCAAGATCACATCTCTCCCACTTTCTCAAGTGAGGAGACAACTTTCAACTGATTTTTGTTGCTAGTGTGCAATCGGCGGACAACACTCTGCACTGGCATTAACTCCTAAACAACACCCATCCGCATCCAAAAACACCTAAAACTTAACTTAAACATTGAGCCATAGAAAACTTTTTGTTAGGGACTACCCCCCTTGGCTTCGTTAGGAGTTAGCCTAAACGGAGGAGCTAGGAGTAGGTGACAGTACCTAGCTCTGTGCTTGCCCCCAAGATCACACCTCTCCCACTTTCTCAAGTGAGGAGACAGCTTTCAACTGATTTTTGTTGCTAGTGTGCAATCGGCGGACAACACTCTGCACTGGCTGCGGTTCGTCCGATCAGTCAGCTGCATCAAAACCAGCGTGGGTGACTAGAATAACTAGATTTCACATCTTTCAATAAACCTCCCTACGCGAAATTCCAACGCCTCGATTTAAGCCTTTGCGGTGGCAAATTACCCAAAGGAAGCAGGAACAACTGGGCAGTGACCTCGAGGCACAGTTAGGCTACACCCTTGCGGTGTAGTGTTGAACATTGTCTCAGAAACTCCAACCAACCTACATATTCCTTGCGGGTGGCCGTATCGGTTAAGGGTTTTGGACATACTCCCTGTACCCTCAGGTATATTGAGAGTCCTCTTCCCCCCTAAGTTATCAACTCATCTTACATTAACTTAAAATTTGACCAAGAGCACTTGCAACATCCTTTTCGCATTTTCAACAACAATTTCATTTGTGGACTCCATTATTGGCACCGGTTTATTTTTGATATTATCATATGTTTCCGCATTCTTGCTTATCAAGTATTGATTTTTATGCTGTTGTGGTGTGATAAATCTTGCAAATATCTTGTGTTAAATACATTTATCAACTCCTAAATAACTTATTTGATCACCATAAACAATAAAGCCTAAAAGCCTTAGAAATTAATAGGGTCTACCCCCCTTGGCTTCGTTAGGAGTTGTCCTAAACGGAGGAGTCAAGAACAAGGTGACAACCTTGACTCGAGACTTGCCCTCAAGGACACACCGAGTGGCTTGAAGATTTCTGCCACATCCCCCCCCAGGTGTGTGAAAGGCGGCAATAGATACCATGTTGGAATTTTATACTTGAACAATGGTTATGTTATAGCTTTAAACAATTTGCATTATATCACAATAAACATAAGCAATAGGATCATTAAAAGAAAGACAAACACAACAAAACAAAATTACATAGATTTTTCTCTGGGAAACCACAAGGAAGAAAACCCAACATTTTCTTCACTTTAGATTCAGTCAACAAGTACAATGCCATTCCAAGATAAGATGACCCCAAAAGATACGAGCAACTTCTTCTTCTTCTTCCCAACGAACTTCTTCTTCTCTCTCTGGCACACTTGCTTGAGCAAACTTGTATGTCCAAATGAGAGGAGTCTCTCCTCTATTTATACTCAACGTGTGAGTGACCTTTTACCCTGATTGGGCCAACTTCTCTAGGGAGACTCAAAATAACATTTATATAATAATTATTTTGGGTACTATTGACCCAACTTACAACGGAAGGTTTACATTGATTCTTTCAAGACTTTTACATGACCAAATACATGAATAACATCGCCTGAAGGAGGTATACAATAATACAAAAGAAGTACAATAAGAATATCTTCCGAAGTTACACAATCTTCAACAAGAACATCCTCTTTTTGGCTCAACTTGCACTTGGTGGAGCCTAATTGCAAGTTATGTCATTTTATGTCATTATGTGGTTTAGTCCTCAACTTGTGGGTGCACAAACCTAAAATTTTATAATTTGTCATTAACTTTGTAGGCTTGAATTTGTAAAAGGTTGAGGGTTGTCTCATGTAAATAAGAAAACTTCACCTCATTTGTAAAACATGGACAAGGGTTCAATATGAAATCTTTTCTATTTCTCTTGGTATATTGGAGTAATTGAGCTATGTGCACCTCTCTTGGGATGTCTATTTTTGTTTGAAGGATGAATGGAAAGTCTTCTAGGGTTTAATTTTGCACTTGACAAGTTGATGCTAAGACTAGTTCTAATAACTCATGCTCAAGGGTGACCTAAGACACACTTTCTTGTTCACTCTTGATCAATGCTGGTAAGTTTTTCTCCTAACCCTAGTTTAACGTTGCTCTTGAAGTGCTTTGGACTAAGTTAGGGTTTGTTTGCTAGCATTTTATCAACTTGCTTGCGGAGACCATCCTATCAAGGAGCTCTTTGTTGTTTTATCGGGCCTTGGATTTCTCTATTTGCCCTAATTAGGGTTTTGCTACCAAACCCCTGAAGTTCTTAATTTAGCCCTAGTTGCTAGTTTTTGTAGCTCGACAGGTACTTCTATGTTCAGGGTGTCTAACAACATAGAAGGAGCCGAGGTGATTTCTGGACATATATGGTAAAGGTGGATTTATAAAACCTCATGTAAATGGTTTTAATTGGTCCATGGTATTACGTGGCCCATGGTATGTGCATGAGCCTGAGATTATAAAAGGAGCTTTAGAGTATGAGTTCAATATGACAGTCACAAGAGTAAAGGAGATCTTATGCAGTGGTTATAATCATAGTTGCAAGAAACAAATTTCCTCTTACAGTGAGCAGTCTAGATCTCAGTTTCCAAGAAAGAGTTACTTTTTTGTTGCCCGTGGGAACCAGGGTGGATCTAGGGTTTGTCTATCCAGTTTGTAGAGAGGATTTGGGACACCTTCTTGTGTGTTTAGGTTCAGATCTGGAGGGTTTATCCGGAGGACTACTATAATGCTATTGAAATCAAATCCTGCAATAAGATGAAAACAAACATTTGTTGGTTTTCCCGAAATGACTAGGGTTTCCAAGGTACATTTTGTGTTGTGGTTCTCTCTGTTTATGGTGTGCTTAGACAGTGTGTTACAATAATTGATTAGATGTGCAATGTGTTTGCTGAGTTTAATTTGAAAGTGAATAATTAAAAGTTGTTAACCAGATTTGTTTAAGAAGTGAAGATTTCACTCTAGTTGCAAGTATTGAATGACATCTTAGGAGGAGGGACGTTAGCCTCAATCTCTCATATCCCTAGGGTTTGAGATAGGTCTATTGCCCCATCCTAACAATCTCTCTCTCTCTCTCTCTCTATCATATTTTTTCATGTTTCATTTTATGCAGAAAATAAATAAAAAATAGTATATTGCCGAAAAAATCCCTAAAAATATAAACAAATCCGAAAATCCATAAATATATATGATTTGTTATGGTTCACTTTAAAAATTCTCTTTAGGGTTTTCTTCATAAACCCTAGAGGGCACCTCCCTTTGAGCAAGTGCATTGGGATACATGAAATTGCCTAAAATCAATAATTACTTGCTATTTAGTATTTCTGGTACATTCTACAAGTGTGCCTTGGTGTGGGGATCTTCTAATCCTAGTGTGCATGCCTTTTTGAGGAATTGCCTAGGGAGGTGTGATATTGTCTAGGGAAGCATGAAATTGCCTAGAAAGGCATGCCATTTATTGAGATTTGTGATAAAGTGAATAACTCCATTAATGTATGATTGCTGTGTGTTATTTGGTATTGTTTGAATCCGTTTGGAACTGATCATAGCCAAGAGGGCTTGGTTGAGGGTATTTGTTGCTTGGTGGTTGCAGGTATCTTTCATTTATTAGGGACCCCCCCTGGGTTCTAGAGTTAGCCTAAGTGTTGAGAGGTTAGATCATGGTGACATTATGTCTACTCTCTCCTGAAGTTGCTGACACTAGCCCTGGTCCACACAACCTAGTTGTGTTAGGGCTGCTAGTTTGAGTGGTAACAGTGGTGACACTAGTGATGATAGAGTTTCACTTATTGATGAATCTGAAGATCACGATTCTAGTGTCTTTCCTACCCCATGTGCTCTTGATGATTTATAGTTTATGATTCTACAAGTTGGTCACAAGAATAGAAATTCTGACCATGTTTTAAATTTTGTGAAACAATTTCTGAGATTATAACTATTTGAAATTATGGACTTCCTTTAGATATTTGAAATTTGAAGAATATGTTCTACTTTATTCTGCAATTTACAATTGCACTTTATGTTCAAATTCTGATCATGCTTAAATTTTGTATTTTTTTATGGATTATAAGTATTTGACATTATGGACATCCTTTTAAATTTTCATATTTTGCAATTTGCAGTTGCGTTGTACGTTTAAAATTTAATAACAGTATATTGATGGTTGGATTTTATTGTGATAAAATTACTGATATGTGTTTATTGATCCTCATCCAAACTTGATCGGAAAATTCAAATTCGAACCAAACTTAATTGTCCCCAAACTCAAACTTAAACCTGAGCATGTGACTTGGGTTTCGGATATATGGGTTAAATCCCTTCAGTTGAAACAAATCATTCAGTGCTTTATCAGATGGAGAGGATTGCCTACTGAAGTGCTTTTTCAGCACAATACTTTCTTCTAGCTGTGCTGTGAGGTCAAAGTAATTAAAGAGGAATGACTGTTATATATCTTAATATGATCAAATGGCATTTAATCTAAAAATAAATTAATCAGATTATGGGAAGATACAACCTTTCCGAACTCTTGTTAAATAATGGTTATGGACCCCAGCATAAGCATCATCTTTATATTAATCCTTATATATATATATATATTACCTCTATAGAGCCCTAGCGAGTGAGTTTGCATTGTAGTTTGCTGTTATTATGTTTGATTCTAAGATGGATGGCTATTGTTGGTGCATATACTGTTATAATTTTGTGCTTAATGGGTCCAAACATATAAATGCCAAGCAGTGACACAGCGATATTTGAGGGTATCGAGGATCTTGTGTGCATTATAGATTAGCAAACACTTCTAACATTTATTTTCCATCCATCCACCATCAATTAGGTGAAACTAAAGCTTTAGTACATGTGTTTCTCTTGGATGACAACAATGTGGTCATGGTATTAAAAGAGGTTTCTTAGCATAGACTAATCCTGTTTTCTAATATTTGCAGAAGCAGCCGTTCTTGCAGCTCCTTTGAAATTGGTATATAACAAGTTTGTTTTAAGGTACTCTCTCTCTCTCTCTCTCTCTATATATATATATATCTGAGACTGACCACAAAATAAACTTCAGAGAGTTTGGGAATATCCTAATAGTTAAAATTGTTTAATGCTTTAATCTATATGTATCTTGCATCCTCTAGAATATATTTCATTTTTAAGTTTTAATAGCATAAAGATTTGGATTTAATTCATAATAAGATTAAATTATGGAATTATCTTCTTGGTCATTGGATTTTATATTTTGGATGTCCGCATTTCTTCAAACGGTATCTTATTGTACTACAACTGTTGTACAAATCTTCTAACAAAATAATTTTTTGAATTGAAGCATACCTAAAGCCTATGAGAAGGTTCTGATGCTCCTAAGAATTTCTCTCCCTAAATATCTCTATGTAAAGGTCAACTCAGAAAGATAGCTCAGTTAACAATTGACATTCAAGGATTGAGATCTAAAATCCTAAATCAACTTTGCATATATCATAATCCAGGGCTGAAATTCAAATAAATCTTTTCATCTAAGTCTTTAAGTATCTTCTAGGGGGTTAATTCTAAAATCAACTTTCCAAAGTCATCCTCCTATAGATCCATCCTAGTGACATAGTTGAAATTAGGGAAACCCCCTTAGTGCTGGATCTTTATCTAAGCACTAAAGTGAAAGGAAATTGTTGCGGAGGTGACAATGGAAGCACTTCAAAGAGTTTCCCTCAGCTAGACCCTTGTGAGAGTCTTGTGTTAAAGATAATGCAACTACGAGACCCATTCTCAGGGAGTATGGCACCCTAGTCGGTTAACTAGGGTTCCTGGTCAGTTAACCAGGCAGAGTAAGTCCCTAGAAGGTACTCTAGGGCCCCCAACAATCTCCTGGGGTTCTTGGTCTGGGACCAAGCAGGTTGATGCCATGGCAAAGTCCCTAGCATATGGCTAGGGCCCTTATATGTCTCTAGGGTATTTTGGTCTGGGACCAGATAGTTTTTTGGTCACAAGGACCAAGCAGATCCTGTAGGTTGAGACAAAGACTTCCTGGTTTGGGACTAGGCAGATTCTTGGTCTGGGACCAAGTAGTTCTTGCAGGTACATACATGGTCAGTTAACCAGGTGGATCTTGGTCAGTTGACCAAGATGATGATGTGTGCTGTCCTCCTCTCCTAAATGGTTAAGCTAGGTTGTTTCTCAAGGGATTGGACACCCCTTGATGATGTCACTAGCACTTGACCGTTAGGAGTAGTCAGGAGGACCAGAGGATCACATCATCCAGTTTCGACCTTCCTTATATGGTGATGATAAAAACTTCCAGTTATTGTATGGATTCTAGAACACTTATGTACTATATACCTAGAGAGAGAAGATAAATGTTTGGCACCTTGGTCCTGTGGGTAAAAGGGTTGTTCTCCCACCTTGTTGGTACACCTTAGTTCTGTGGGTAAAAGGGTTGTTCTCCCACCTTGTTGGTACACCTTGGTCTTATGTGTGAAGGGGTTGTCTTCCCACTTTGTTGTGACCCCTCTTGTTGACTTGTGTTCTTGTGTGAACCCCTTGGCGGTCTTAGTGCTAGCGCCCCCTCTTCAACCCCTCTTCAATGTGGTACCTTGACCCTTTTGCTATGATGACTTAACTCTATTGTTTTATCTTGTATTTATGACTTCTTGACCATTGGTACCCTATCCTAAGTCAACATAATATTATTCTATGTTTTGTTTTTGATAAGACTCCTAAAAGCTAGGACATCTTGAGTAACCCTAAAAGTGTTAAGGTTGATCCTTCTAGAAGAAATTTGAAGCCTATAAATAAAGTGTTAGATCTCATTGTGACATAAGTAAGATAAGGTCTGAGATCTCCTCATTTACATATGATTTGAGGTTGCTGCTCTGTTGTCTTGGCATTTAAGGGTTTGTGCTACTCTTTCTCTCTCCCTCACATGTGACCATTGCTAAATCTGTCTAGGGATACTATGAGCTTGTTTTGCTGGGTTGTGATCACTGTTAAAGCTACTAGGGCTGGGACATGACCTTTGATGACTTGCTAGGGTTGGGTTGTGACCTCTGTTGGAGTGCCAGTGCTAGGCCGTGACCTCTGTTGGGCTTCTAATGTTGGGCTGTGACCTTTGTTGAGCTGCTAGTGCTGGGCCGTGACCTTGTTGAGCTGTTAGGGCTAGGCCGTGACCGTTGCCGAACCTATCTAGGGATGCCATGACTGTTTTGTGACCTGATCTGTGCTGGATGCTACTCCCTTGGGCTTCCATGACTATTTTGTGATCTGATTTGCACCTGCTGTGACTGCTTTGAGGTCTAAACTGAGGGGTGTGTTCTTGCTGGTGACTATCGTGACCTTTGTTAATCCTGCTAGGGATGTCGTGACCTTTGTTGAGCTTGCTAGGGATGCCGTGACCTTTGTTTAGCCTGTTGTAGCAGGCCGTGACCTACTGAGCTTGTTTAGATGATGCCTTTGCCCCTTTTCATCCTCCTTGAGCCTGCTACTGTTGTGTATGAAGGTGTCATTGTCTTTGTGTAGGTGCTGCCATAGTTTGAGGGTGCTAGTGTATGGTTTAAGGCTACCTCTGCACATTTGAAAAGAGCTGCTATTTGATTGTTGCATGACTGTCCTAAAGGCTGTCATATGCAACAAGGGTTTGAAGTTTTCATCCTCATTTGCGGACTATTTTAGTTAGCACCTTGAGGTCTGTTCTTGTCTAACTCTACTCTACAACAACTTATCTCTCTCTCAAGTATGTCCTTGCTCTCAGATAAAGGCCAAATTTGTTCTTTGAGTGACTTGTCTCCTAAGAGATAAGATTTGATCTGAAAGTATGTCTGAGTTTAAGGAAGGTCTAAACCAGTGTTGTTTTCTTAGTTAGATCTTTTTATTGATACTGGTTGTTAGTCTTGTTTGATTTTATTGTTGCTCTACATGTTGCATCTATTGTTTTAATTGTGTATCTTTAACACAGTGATCCTTAAGGGAGTGTTAAAGTTGAAAGAGATGAAAAATATATTTTTATTATCTAGTATTTATTTTATTTGATCTACGTTATTGTACAAGTTTGTTAAATTTTTTGAAAACCCTGAAACTTTAACACCTTGCACTTTGGGGCTGCTAGTTTGTGTGGTAACAATGCTAATAGAAGATCACACTTCGACTTAGTTGGCATGCCTGGAATTGTGGAACCTCTGCTACACAAATCCCTTGATCTTGCCAACTCCAAATTGGATGGGGGGCAAGATTCCACCCTGCCCAATTGCTCCTTCAATTCCACTGGACCAAACTAGACACCAATCTTTAGGCCACCCAAATGCTCCAAAATAGGATAGGCCCACCAACCTAGAACAGGAAGGGGGAAGAGGTGGCCCACCAACCTGGAACAAGAAGGGGAAAGAGGTGATGTAGCATAGACCAAAATGCCCCTTGATCCCGCAATTATGTTGTGTTGAAAGGACACAACGACGAGACAAAACATGCCAAGGCACCAGTCCCTCTAAACATCTCACCACCCACTTAGCAGCTAGAATACTAGCTTGGGTTGCGATATCAATTAGATCCAACCTCGCTTCATCCTTAGGAATGTTCTCAACATCCCAAGCAACTAAGGGTAGGCCTCTAGCACCTTCGTACTTCTACCATAAATATGATTAGAGAATCTATTCTAGTCGATATAATTATGCTCGATTGTGAAACCTACTAGACACATAGTAAACATGGAAGGCCTGAAGAATATGACCCACCATCGTCAACTTTCCTACAAAAGGGAGATCGTTGTGACACTAATTGTAAAGTTTGCTATGTAGGCTTTGCATGCACCAATCCCACATAGCCATTGGCGATAAACATGTACCAAACCTAATACCAAGATAGTCGACAATCGTTCTTGGACGGATGTAAGACTATGTGACTGTGATCCATGGTGGTGGAGAGTCCAACCCAATCAAAACATCTTGGATGGATGTGAGACTATTTAAAACAAATATTTATAATATAAATATCTTGTTTTTAGAATTGGTTTTAGCATTGTAATGATATATTTATGATATAAGCATTTTATTGCATTTGATTTTTCATTTGTTTTATTTTATCCCATTGCACATATGGGCTTTTGGTTGAATACTGCGTTGTGATGTTCCAAACCAGGGATGGCCTGAAACACCAACCCAAAATCTCTGAAATAATGTGTCTGATCTTTGCTACAGGTCTGATATAATTTGCAATAGGCTTATGGTCCACTTCTGGTTTGCAAGGAAGACACACTAATGCAAAGGGGAAAAGGAGAGGCTAGAAATGGGGTTTTGGAAGGGTAGGAGACTCTGGAAGTTAGGGAAGGGTTATGGAAGGGGTCTTTGGTCTTTGGAATGTCAGGGTTTGTAACAGTAATGTCTACAAAAAACTGCAGAGGTCAATTTGGCTGTTTTGGGACCCCGGGAGAGGAATTTAGTAGTTTGGGACTGTTATCACTCCAAGAAACTCCTCTAGGTTGTAGCTCGAGGATGCCTGGTAACTTAAAATGTTTTTAAGGTTTTCTGATATGGATCAAGTCAGGTGACCTATATAACCTTCCACTCTCGAGACATGCATGAAGCTCTCTCAATTACAAGGCTTTTAGTTACAACTTGTTCAGTAGTTTGACAATAAGGCGCAGGGATGGAGAACTCATCAAGCTGGCAGACTTACATACAAAACAGATGCATATAAATGGCTAAATCCTGACAAGGATGGTACATATAAATCAAATCACATTAACTCACCAATAGGATGACAGCTATTAGCTATTAATCAACTCGAAAATAACCTAAATACACATTCAGGCATAAGTACAGGAAAGATAGAGATGATGGTTGAACAAATCATAACAAAAGAGCTTATATTTCATAATGAACAAGATGAGAAGTTGACAATAGTATAGGTTTATAAATCCCCAAAGTCGAACATTTTCAATAAAATAAGTCTTAGGGTTTATAGCCTTTACAAAAATACTCAGATCCTGAAAAATTGGATCTGATTTAATAAAAATAGACAAAATAATACTTTTTGTATAATTAGGTCAAAAAACCCTAATTTAACTAGGTCAATAAAATAAGTCTTAGGGTTTATAGCCTTTACAAAAATACTCAGATCCTGAAAAATTGGATCTGATTTAATAAAAATAGACAAAATAATAGTTTTTGTATAATTAGGTCAAAAAACCCTAATTTAACTACTAGTCTAACTAAATGTAGAATTCGTTTACTGTTTGAACCTTCTGATAACTAAAGTAAGCATTGGAACTAACTGCCACTGGTCCTCTGCTCTTGCCCAGGTGTTGGTGAAGTAAACTGTCCATTTTTCTGCTATAACCTGCCCTATTAGGTCAAATTTTGCCTTAAAAATTTGACCAAACTGCTGAAAACTGGGGCTCAGAGATGCATTTGGTTCTTCAACTGTGTGATAACTATGTATAAACTGAAAGAGGTTTTTGTAGATTGGTTTGTTGTGAGAAAAAACCTCTCTCAGTTTTTGGAAATTCGTTTTCATCTTCTCAAGATCTGTATTTCAAAAACATGTGTAAAACAGGGAAATTCTGAGATCCAAAAATTAGGGCTCAGAGATGGATTCGATTCTCCCAATCTGCAATAGCTGTAGGAAAACTGAGAGAGGTTATTGTTCTCTGACATGTTGGGAACAAAAACCTCCGAGCGTTTTGTAAACTGATTCTCTAGTCGCTCATAATCCCCGTTTTAAAATTATGCCTTTTCATAGTAAAACGCCCCTTTCGGTGGCTTAGCAAAACTGAAGCACACCTTCCCTATTTATTTCTTCTGCATCTTTTAGGTTTATATTTTGTCCTTGAGCCATCCATGTTCACAAAAAACTGGTACTGCGTGTCAAAACTTAATATTCTGCCTCTGTCTGGTTTCGGTGGTTAAGAGGCTAAAACTTTAGAACCGTTAGCTGCTGAAAGCGGGGCTTTTGGTGGCTAATGAACTACTGCTGCATTCGCCTAAGCCATCGAAAGCTTTGTTTTCTGCAGAATTTTATTTAGCCTTTAAATCAGACTTTTGCACTTTACTCTTGTCCTTTTGGTACTTTCTCAACCTGCATAAGATTTGGAATATCAGCAATATCATGGGCTACCTCCGTATTTTGAAGGCTAATAGCTGCCTCTGCTAGGGTTTCCAGTGCAAGGTGTGTTCTAGGGATTGAATCTTTCTTCTGCAACCTTGACCTTCTTATCATCTTGTAGAGCCTGGAGTTACCCTTCATCAATCTCAGATTTCTTCAACCTATATAACAACAGCATCATGGGCTGCCTCCAGATCCTGCAAGCTTGCTGTTGCCTCTACTAGGGTTTCTAGCGCAAGATGTGTTTTAGGGTTAGGGTTTGGATTTTCCTTCTAAGACCTCTAGTTCATGTATTTTCCCTAATAGTCGGTTGATTCTCTCGGACCTAGGTTTGATCTTTGAACTCTTCAACATCTACAACAAATCTTCATGCATTGATAGATGAGGTCGAAAATGCCACCTCGAGGACTGACAAGTCATCTTTTGCCCTAAAACTTTGGCCAAACTGCTGAAAATTGGGGCTCAAAGATGGCTTTGGACCTTTAAATTTGTGACACCTATGTATAAACCAAAAGAGGTTTTTGTAGATTGGTTTGTTGTGAGAAAAAACCTCTCTCAGTTTTTTGGAATTCGTTTTAATTTTCTCGGGATCTGGATTTCAAAAACATGTATCAAACAGGAAATTATGAGATCCGAAAATTAGGTCTCAGAGATGAATTCTATTCTCCCAATTTGCAACACCTGTAGGAAAACTGAGAGAGGTTATTGTTCTCTGATCTGTTAGGAACAAAAACCTCCGAGCGTTTTGCAAAATGATTCTCGAGTCGCTCAGAATCACCGTTTAAAACAAATGACTTTTCACAGTAAAACGCCCCTTTCGGTGGCTTAGAGCGTCCTGAAATTTCGGTCTTAGCTGCCGAAAGTCTGCTTTCGGTGGCTTAGAGACCGTTTTGAAACCACGCTTAGCCATGGAAACGTGTGTTTTGAGTTTTTTGAGCGGGCTTTTCCCCCAACGCCTTTTTGCCTGCTTTCGGTGGTTAACGCCCTTCTTGCAATGTTCACTAAGCTGCCGAAAGCAACACTTTTCGGTGGCTAATGAGTTATTTGAAGTCTCGCCTAAGCCACTGAAAGTGCTTTCACCATTTACTCACTCGGACCTGCGTTTGGTGGTTATCTTTCATCCTGCGTTAAACTGTTAGCTGCTGAAACAAAGCCTTTCGGTGGCTAATGAGCTGTTAAGAACCCTGCCTAAGCCACCGGAAGCTAAAACTTCCAATTTTTTCAACCATAGCACAAACAGAGACCTTCAATTTGTTAGTCATCTTTAAATCTTTCATGACATGACTTGAATTCTTCATACTATCAAAATAAATTTATTTTGGGAGATAACAGGGACTACGTAGTTGCTTTGTCTTCAACTCGATTTTAACCAAGTCAAATGGGCCCAAATTTCTGATTGGAAGGTTGGATCTGGACCATTTTTCTATCTAGTTTCTAGATTCGGTCTTAGATTTGCGATTGGATGAGCAGAAGTCACGTTTTTGATCGAAATAAAAAGCCTATTCAGATTTGGTTGGTGAAAGAGCAAGGGTAGGGAAGAAACAAGGAAATGGGAAGGATTTGAAGGTTAGGACGAGGTTTCTACAGGGTATGGCTGTAGGTGGACTGTAAAGATACAAGAATGCTTAGGAAGTGACAAGGGTGTGTTTGGTTGATTTGGGAGTGAGATAGGGTAGCAAGGGTGAGGAGAGAGAGGGAGTGTGTTTCTAGCCTTCCAAATGTCACAAGAGGCTTACGATTTTCAATGATAAGACGTAAGCATTAGATAGGGGTATGGAAACACACTTGTCATCTTATTTCCAAGAATTAGCAATTTTAGACATGAGATTGGGCACATTAAATTAGAGAGAGATGGAAGAGAACACTTGGAGCTTCACTAGCTCAAGAATCCACTACACAACGTATGGGACCATTTTTGTTTACGCACTTTATCAATGAATAATGCTAATACAAGCGAAAATACCAAGTGTGGGGTGAAAAAGATCCTCCAATACAAATCATGAAAGAGTGGAATGCTAGGATCCCATAACGGGCGCATTCCATCAATACATAGAGTGGTACAAAATAATACATCATGGGAAAAGATACTAGGATCCCAAGCTCTACTATTCATTCTCCCATACATCATAATCACAAAGATAGGTACATCATCATGAAACATTGTGAAATGATACAAAGATATGCCACTCCAAATGTGGGCAAAGTGATCATCCATCAAAGAGCACTCAAGAAGCTTGCAACTCCAAGCAAGAAAATCACCATGTGCCAAAAGCACACAATCATGAAGATGCCACTCAAATCTGATCCAATGACATAGGTGAGGGTCCCATGTCCTATAATGTTGCAAGAAGGAACAAGATGTATCAAGATGTCTCATCATGTGTTCTCTCATCCAAGAAATGGATGAAGAACCTCCATCAATTAAAGAAGGAACCTCCAAGTGGCTCAAAGAAGTGCATCCATGAATAGAAAAGATATCAAAAAATAACAATGGATGTAAATGCTTCTCAAAAGGAAATGGTGCACATAACGTAGGATGACCATGAAGGGTAGGAGTTTCATACTCATCATGTGGCACCAATAGAAAAAAACCCTTTACCCAAACTTCATTAGGATGAAAACTGAAAGAAGTAGTAGTGTAGGATGTGTTGAAATTTAAAGGTTAGATGAATTTTAACACAAGTAGTAAACTTTAATGCATGAACATATAAACCCAGATTCACAATAGTACTGCTTAATAAAATTTAAACTATAATAAAACAAAAAACATAATTTTCATCTCTTTCAACTTAATGCTCCATTTGGTCACTGCGTTAAAGTTGGTTCTCGAGAATCATTAAATGCTATGTACAATAAACTAATAAATTTCAAATGCCATGTATAGTAAAATAAATCTCAAATGCCATGTACAGTAAAAACATAAAATAATGTATAGGAGATATCAACAAAATCATAACCATTATTTGAGTCAGCCTTATACTCAGATACTTAGGTTTGATCTTGTCATCGAAGGGACAAGTCAACTGTGTAAACAATTTACATACCTTTAGAGAGAGAGGGTTAAGGTTGAAGTAAACGAACCTCAGATTCTTTATTCAAATTGGCACAGTCATAACTAGCACAGTCACACTAAGTAGAGATACGCAATCATACCAAGCAGTGACACACACAGTGAGAGATCAACTTCACACTAGGCAGTGACCCATAGTTATACTGAGTAAAGACAAACAATTCACGCTGCAAGGGAGAGTAGCCACTCTACTGTAACAAGAGAGAACACACTGCTGAGGAGAGCAAAGAAAAGCCACAAGATAGTTCAGTTTGTGAAGCAGAGAAGAACAAAAAATATAGTCACGCAGAAGGATCACACAGATACCATCACGCAGGAGTAACAGGGAAGGATCACACAGATACAGGCGGGATAGACCTAGTCCCGTGGAGTAGTGAAAGGCCATGTGGGGCAGTCGCACGAGAGCAGAAGTAAGACATGTGGGAGGTAAACCATGCGATCTCAGTCACGTGGATGCAGAGGTCAATCTCGTGGGAGGAGCCATGCGGGAGTTCAGTCAACACTGTTAGTGGACGCAGGAGATAGCTTAGACATAGATAGAGCCACGGTCACGTTGTGGAGAAACGACCGTGAAGAGTCACGCTGTGGAACAACGGCAGTGAAGTGTCACGAAAAGACCTCACGCAGGGATGCAGTCACACAGAGGTGAATCACGGAATGATGAGTCACGTGGGGCAATCGGAGCAGAGAACGCAGAGTAGGAACACACGAATACGCGGATGAAGAGATCACGGAATAGGTGAGTCTCGTGGAGTAGAGGAAGATCCAGCGGAGTAGAGATGCGAGTATTAGTCACGCGGAGCAAATAGGGCCATGGTCATGCTGCACGCGAATGGAGTAGTCACCTATGGAGGCGCTGTGGGTTCATGCAACAGTCAAGATCACGTTGGCGCATGCATCAGGTAAGAATAACCCAATCACAGTCACGCGGGAGTTAGGTGGATCAACAATAGTCCCAGTCACACAAGAGCCGAGAAAGTCACGTACAAAAATCAGCAGAGATAAGTAGCCA
This sequence comes from Pseudotsuga menziesii, assembly GCA_001517045.1. Classification (NCBI taxonomy): domain Eukaryota; kingdom Viridiplantae; phylum Streptophyta; class Pinopsida; order Pinales; family Pinaceae; genus Pseudotsuga; species Pseudotsuga menziesii. The sequence continues at coordinate 587,424 of LPNX010787469.1, forward strand.
CGAAACCCTTGTGTAATTTGATGATGGATAACCTCTCCTTTTATAAGGTGGGGAAAGACTTAGAATAAGATAAAGTGGTCCAAGGTGTTGTCCGCCGATTGCACACCTGCAGCGGAAATCTTCCGAAAGCTGTCTCCTCACTTGAGAAAGTGGGAGAGGTGTGGCCTTGGGGGCAAGCATAGAACCAGGTACTATCACCTACTCCTAGCTCCTCCGTTTAGGCTAACTCCTAACGAAGCCAAGGGGGGTCGTCTCTAACAAAGACTTTACTATGGCTCAATGTGCTTAAGTGTTTTTGATGTTATGATGCGGATGTGTGTTTTTTAGGAGTTTTTGAATGATTACAACTTTATAATAAAATGAGCAATCCACATTGCGATTACAAAACACAAGATTTGAGACGAACAATACAAAGATGACTTAGAAATTAAAGGCATCCACAGATAGATAATGATTTAAGCAAACATTAGGGACAAATGGTCCAGATCAAGACGATGCATGGAAGTTTAAGACCAGTGCCAAAATGGAGTAAAAAAAGTGCTTGTGAATACTGGAATACTGTAATGTTTGTGAGATTGTTTTGCAATTGTTCTTGGTTTATTTTATTGTAAATTTTAAAGATGATCTTGCTTAAGGTGTCTAGGAAACCTAATCGGAAATACTTTCAATGGCTCCATTCGAAGACATGACGGACCTGTCTGGAATCACAAGCTAGGTGTTCAGAGAATTTAACCAGCGAGTGTCCAGATTGGGTTGCCCGGCGCCCACACTTGGAATTTGCCCACTACCTGAGTATTTATCGAGATAACACCGGTGCGTTGGTTATGGGGTGAAAGTTTTATTACGTTATCACTTGCAAGATTAACAGTCCAATGCCGTTTCTGGGTACTCCGATTTTTTAGGTCGATTAGAGCATACTCCGACAAGGAAACAACGAGATAAATTAATTAGGGGGAAATGTGAGTTGCAAAATTTTATTAAGCAAATTAATTAAAACCCTCCAACAGAGAGCGCTCTTGACTTTGTCTTATGACAAAAGTTCAAGAGTCTTAGCTAAACTATATGCTTGATGCAAGGAAATGCAGTGGGAATGCTCTCCGATAGAGAGTGCTCTTGACTTGGGTTCTGGCAAGTTCAAGAGACTTAAGAATTAATTAGTTAAACTTGCAAACTGTAGAATGCATGAAAATAAAAGAAAGACGGTTAAACAAACTCTCCGATGGAGAGCACTCTTGATCCACCTTACGGTGAGATTCAAGAGATTTTGGTTCTTTTTAAGATTAACAATTATAGAGAAAGATATACCACAATGCAAGTAATAAAATCTAATTTAGCAATTAGTAGTTATACTTAATGAACAACTAGCAATTAGTGGAAATGAAAACTAAGTCTAATCAAGAGAACTGAGCTAAGTGCTTTAAGTTAAAACTACACTAAGTAAAATTGAAAAGGAACACAAGACACACTTCCCCCAAATAAGGGAAGTAGAAAAGATGGGAGGCTTGCTCCCACTAGCCTTTTTATTAATAATTTACAATGCTTGGGGATTTTAACCCTTGAAGAGAACTTTAAAAAAATCAAAAGGGTGAAGAAGCCCTAATGGCTTGTACAAAAAAAAGGATGTGGTTTGTCTTCTTGTTGGGAACTTTTTCTTCAATATTTCCAAGTCTTTAGACTTGTCTTTGGTTGACCTCTTCTTCAGTATCTGCTCAAAACGAACAATGACTCAAGCACCCATTATTCGTTAATAAAAATAAAGTAAATCTAGATGCGAACAAAAATGAAATTATTCTAAGTGCAAAAACTACCATTTTAAAATGTAAAGTTTTTAGTCTTTTTGAAGCAAAACTAAATACAAAACTTTTACAGGCAAAGTGGGAAAGATGAAGAGGGTAAAATGGGGCAAAAAGAAACCAAAAAAGAGGGCTGAAATAAGTGAGGAAAAGAGGGAAAAGGGGAAAGCAAACAACAGTAAAGAAGGCTGCAAAAAAAAGAGAGAGAGAGGGAAAAAGAGGGCAGCGAAAGAGGGCTGCAAAAAAAGAGAGAGAGAGAGGGAAAAAGAGGGCAGCGAAAGAGAGCTTAAGAGGGCAGCGAAAGAGGGCTGCAAAAAAGAGAGAGAGGGGGAAAAAGAGGAGAAGGTAGGAGGCCAAAAACGAAAGGAAAAGGTTTAGGGCTTCCAAGGTAGCAAGTAACCGAGTTTTAAGATGTATTTTTGAGAGATGGATCTTCAAACTGGTGCCTTTTGCCAAACTCTTTTAGGCTTGAGATCGACTTTAGGAGGCCTTGAAATGCACACAATGTCAGAAAAATAGGCCTTTTGAAGAGATGAGAGAAACAACCGAGCTCAAACTTCTCTTCAAATCTGGGAGATCTGCACAAGAAACCACTTACAAACACATCTTGATCAAATATTGTATGCAAAGCAAAATGGGATTAGAAGAGTATAAGTATTTCCAACTACAGTCTACTCCTTGAAAATCACATAAAACCCAACACAAATGGACAAATTGAACTCAAATGCCAACCGTATGGACTTAATAAAGCCTTCTAAGCTAACAATTTGATCAAAATAGTGAAATATAAGTAATAAACAAAAACAAAATCACCTTGATACAGATGAAGCACTTCTCATGACAAGAATCAACATACCATACGGACCTCCAAATTCACTTTATTTCCAATAGCAAAAGCTATAACACAATTACAATTTGGCAGCGTAAGTTTGCCCAAAAAAATCCATGAAGAATAGAGCTCCAAGAGCCTCTATTTATACAAAAACCAAGTCCCAGGGGGGACTTTATGAACTCAAGAGAGAAAGTCGAGTTGTACAAGAGTTTAGCAGCAAACTGTGGGATGTGATTGAGAAGTACCAAAGGAGAGGGTGCCACATATCTCAAGCGCGAAGTGTCAAAGGTTGGGTGCTTTCACGGCGGCTTGGTGGAGTCGTAACCTATGTCAATCAAGTCACAAACTATAAGTGAACTCCTGTCTTCACTTTAATGATCATATGCCACGTCTTCATTACCAATCAAATGTGATGTTTAGTTCACGTTTTAATTAAAGCGTGGGTCACCACAATGACGCCAAGATTGAGGTTGGCGAGTCCACTTAACCATAAACATTCCCTTGGTATCCACATCACTGTGATGTTTAGTTCACGTTTTAATTAAAGCGTGGGTCACCACAATGACGCCAAGATTGAGGTTGGCGAGTCCACTTAACCATAAACATTCCCTTGGTATCCACATCACTGTGAGTCCTCATGTCATATTGGTTCCGCATGAGTCCTCCCTACGTCATCCATATTGACGTCAACCACTTCCTTTGATTTAATTCGTAGCCATGCCTTGGATATATTACTTCATGGTTTTAAAAAATAAAATAATTATTAAGTGGTGAGAGGGGTCCACACTTAATACCACCCATCACAATATACTCCACGCTAGCATGAGACTTCAACTCACCTTCACGTCATCTCCATTTGAATTAATTTGAAACCATGGCATATCATATGTTGAAGTGGTTACATGGCATGAGGGACCCACCTCCATGTCACCATTTACTAATAAAATATTTGATTTTGACTTTTTAAAATATTTTGACCAAGTGCATTATGTCCAATTTTAGCATTAAAATGCTATTCCGAAGCTCCTTTAGCCAAATACTGCCTTACGGGGTGCTCCGACTGACCAAGTGATGGTGAAAGTGACCCTTGGGGTGAAGATGCTGCTCCGGGCTTGAAAATGAGTCCAACCATGTTGAAAACGGACTTCGGATCACACATTTATTACATTTTGACATTTTCCATTTAAATCATTAAAAAATGGCTTAAAAAACGGAAAACAATTATTTTTCTCGGAATCCAACGAAAATCTAGGGGTACCTAGTACATGTTCATACAACTCAAGCGGAATGCCTAGCATGACAAGAAACACTGACACGAAGGCTCTAATAACCTCCTAAGGCCAAAACAACAAGACAACTACCCCAGCTTTGGAGGAGCGAGTGAAAAACTCAGAAATTATTGGTCGTTTGTTCAACATCCAATAATAACCAAGAGAAAAAACACTTTGGGCTAGTCGACTTGATGCCCAAGTCCGGGAAGCCGAGCCTTTTATAAAAATTTAAATGCTAGGACATTTTTTACATTTTCTTCAAGGGGGTATGAACATGTATTTTACAAAGAATAAAAAGTTCAGCCCAAAACTGGCTAACTCTGGAACACACTGAACTTCTGAACTCTGGAGATTAGCATTCATCATGCTCGATAACTGGCGGTTCAATAAGATGTTCAACTATTGTACAAAATAGTTGGTAACACAAGGTAAAGGTGAATAGAAAGTCCAAAGGTCATAAGATCAAATAAATGGACCAAAGGTCTTTATTAAGTAAAACCATAAAGGTTTTATTAATAAGATCATTAAGTAAATATTTATAATAAATTCATAAATGGTCCAATCAAAATATAGAGGAACTTAGATTAGTGTATCAAAGACTCAGAAGGTAAGAGTCCTCATAACAAAGATATACACACTGTTACCGACTAGGCTACACCTAGTTGGACTTTCAGTGAGCCGCCAGTGATGAACAAGATACTTGTTGATATTCAGAGTTCAAAGGTCCTTTCAGGCCTCTAGGGTTGTTTTATTTTTTGTAACGCATGTTCATCCCCCCTTGGGGAAATTGTAAAAAATGTCCTAGCATTTAATTTTTTATAAAAGGCTCGGCTTCCCAGACTTAAGCATCAAGCCGACTAGCCCAGAGTGTTCTTGCCCTTGGTTATTATTGGCTGTTGAACAAACGACTAATAATTTCTGAGTTTTTCACTCACACCTTCAAAGCTGGGGTAGTCATCTTGATGTTGCGGCCTAGGGAGGTTATTAGAGCCTTCGTGTCGGTGTTTTTCACCATGCTAGGTATTCGAATTGAGTCGTATGGACATGTACTAGGTCCCCCCTAGAGTTTCGTCGATTTCCGCAAAAAAATAATTTTTCCGTTTTTTAAGCCATTTTTTAATGGTTTAATTAAAAAACTTCAGATTGTAATAAAAGTTAGATATAGAGTCCGTTTTTGACGTGGGGACACTCGTTTTCACACCCGGAGTGCCCACTTTATCCAAGGGACCACTTTCTACATCAGTCGGGCAGCCGGAGCACCCCGTGAAGCATTATTTGGGCTAAAAGTGCATAAAAATTGCATTTTAATGCTAAATCTGGACAAATTGGCACAAATAGGACAAATTTGAATTAGTCAAAATTCAATTTGTTTTATATAGTGTGACATGGCAAAAGGGTCCCATGAAGGAAGCGATTCACACCTCCTCTCATATAACATCAAAGTTTGGTTATAAAATATTGTGGTGAAGGATTATATTTAAATGGTGACGTGAAGCATGAAGGGAGATCGCAAGCATGGAGTAGGGGCTGCGCTAGCATTAAGATGTGGACCCCATTCACACCTCGTTTGAGCCGTTGTTTATTTTATATTCCACCTTACTTTGTTCTGATTTGGTTATAGCGCAAATGAAGTGGTGACGTGAGCTTCACGGCTCATGAAAATGGTGATGTGGGTTGCGCTAATCAAGCGTGGACCCCCTTTGATTATCCACGGTGGCATTAAAACTTCGATTTATCTCCTTTATCGCACATTAGTTGAAGTTGGTGGTGTTCACGTGAGATGTGGCAGCTCGCAGATGGGCTCAACGTTCTGATTTATGAGCTTATGGAGTGGTGGCGAGTATTGGTGAGAGGTGGCACCTCCTTCACGGCGATCTTACCAAACAACTTAGATCGCTTCCCTTAATTTTGTGAATGCCATCAAAGACTGCGAGTTGTTCCTTGGTCACGTGGATTCCATCTCTCGTCTTTTTTATCCTCTCCTTGGTTTGGCATTTTCTATAAAAGCTGGTCTCTTCTCCTTTGTTTAGGATCAAAGGTGGAACCTCTGCTTGTAATCTTGTAAATTTTTCTTGAAGTATTGTGAATAAAAGGCTTTGGAGGCAATTTATGTGTGGGATCTATGGATGTTTGGATAGAGTTTACTCTACATTTGTGAGGTAACCTGTATTTGTTTTCATGCTTGCATATGTTTGGGATTAACTTGCTTTCGGAAGGAAATGGTATTTCTGTAGAGATAAAAGGTAATTCTTGTTAGGTTACTCTTTTATTGCAAGTCGAGGAAGACTATTTGATATATGTATGATTTCATGCTTGGATCTACATTGTTGTTGTAGTCTCTTTCGGTTTACACAGATATTTTTTAATCCCCATTGCTAGTGTTGATAAACTTTTGCAGGAAGCTAACGCTGGAGTATTGATGAGCGAATGTGCTCTACCTTTCCTTCAGCAAAATTTGAAAATAAACTCTGTCCCTCTGATCTCACCAAGGAAGCTTTTTCTGTCCTTTATTTCTTGCTCTACTCTGGGTTCCTTGAATTTTGATCTACAAATTTCTTAAAATTTTCTTTCGGTTTCAAATGTTTCTACATTAGATCTAGCATCTAAAGTCATATCAAAGGTAGATCTGATGTCTAAAAGTTTCTATTTCTAGTCTGCTTCAAAGGTACATTTAAAATTGTAGATCTAGTTACTTTTCCCTTTTTTCCGCAAGTTTAAAAAATTTTGAAAATTAAAAAGCTTGTTGAAAGAGTTTCTATGCATTTAAAAGTTTGATCTAGCATTTTGTGCTTAAGATTTGCTTGCCATTCTCCTCAAGAGGCAAGCAAAGATCCTAAGAAGGCAAGCTTTCTAGCTTACCTCACTTAGTTGTTTCCTTGTTTTTTTGTAATCAGTTGTTAGTTAGATTTTTTTTGTAAATTTTTGCATGCTGCCCAAAGACACTTCCAAAGTGTTTTTGGGCATCTTTCACTGACATATGCTTGCTGGTTTTTAGCAGGCCCATCAAAAAAGAGAAGGAAACTTTGCCCGAAATTAGCTTTTTCGAACATCCGGAGCTCCCAGGAGGCCTTCCCCTTAGCTGGGCGTATTTCCTTTGCATGTTGTAAGCCTTTGGATCCCAGATAACAAGGACCAAAGAGCATTCTCTGCTGAAGCATTGTAACCGACTAATAAAAAATAAGTTTGAGTAGGGTCAGTAGAGCCCGGTCCCCATCCCCCTTGGGGGATTTGTGTCAGTGTCCTTTTCTGTTTTCTTATATGCTAGTAGCGTAGTTGTCCTTTTTTTATCATTTCATGCTGTGTTTAAGTTGTGCAAAAGTAACCTGAATACTTACCCACTGCGCTATACCGAAGTACCATAAGGGAAAAGATTTGAGCAGTGTAGTAATTAAAAAACAAAAACAAGTTTGTTATGCGCTGCTAAGTTAAAATAAACCCCCTCGCTTTCCCGAGTACAGGTTCGTGGATAAGGGCTTGCCCGAGTACTGAATTTGGAAAGATACTGCAGGGTTTTGTCTTTTTTTCTAAATCAGAAAACTTGTTCTAATTAAAATAAACCAAGACTCCTTCCCCGTATGCTCTACACCGCTGCAGCTTCTCTGATCAGTTGGCTGTATCAGAAAGGGATACGAGTTACTAGATCTAATAGGAAAATCCACACAAGTAATTTTCTTGAGAACTCAGGAGGTTGCAAAGAGTAATCACTACAGAGTCAGGGGGCTACTCTAAGCAGGTCTATCCTCGCCCTGTTGGACATTTGGTATTACTGCTTTAGCACTCAGTTCGAAGGGACTTGACTTGTTGGGCCAAACCCACAATTTACCCATTCCTTCAATCAATTCATTTAATAATTTAAAATTTAGCAACCGAGACATTGCAATACTTTCACTGAGACTACACTAGCAACCCACTTTTGCAAGCACTTTTTTCATTTTGGCACTGGTCTTTTCTGTTCCTTTTTTGCATAAGTTAATCTCGCAATGTGTCATTGAATTTGGTGTATCTAATTTGAATTAAGGTGTTGCTAAGGTTAAATTGTGTTGGCAGTAATTGGTAATTTCTTAAATTCATCCATTCCATATTAAAACTCCTAGAATTAACTACTTCTCTCGTAGAGTAAAAACCTTAGATTTTAGTTTTCATTAGGGTCCACCCCCCTTGGCTTCGCTAGGAGTTGGCCTAGGGTGACAACACTTGGCTCGAGCTTGCCCCCAAGGTCGCACCCAGTGGCTTGAAGATTTCTGCCACGTTATTCGAGGTGCGAATTAGGCGGCAACATTTTGGCACCGTTGCCGGGGATAAATCTTTCTATTCCCGGAATACGACTTTTTTGAGTTTTCATTCTTGTTTTCGCTTTGTTTGATGAATGTTGTAGTTTAATCAACTTACTCAAGTCATCTGGCGACTCCACTACCTTTAATTTTACCAAGGCATTCTACAAGAAGAAACTCTGAAGGCTTGCTTCAGTTCATTCCTGAGCCTGAAAAGGTTTACCATAAGAGGAAAAGCAAGCTAGCTTCTCGTAAGATCCTTGACGATCTTTCATCTGAGTCAATCCTAGATATTCACCTTTTATTTGTTGATACTTCTCAATCAAATAATTCACACAGTACCATGGGTACTTTATTTAAACCTCTGGATTATTCTGCTGTAATTGGGCAGCCTCATAACATCCCAGATAAAGCCATTGAGAAGGTTCCATCTTTTTATGGAAACGATGCTATAACTGCTAAGTCTCATTTGTTGGCTTTTTCGCAGTGTTACAATAAATGGTGTCACAACGTCAACCATGAAGATGTAAAGATGAGGTTGTTTGCCTTATCTCTTGAGGCTGATGCCTTTGAATGGTTCACCTCCCTGGATGACGATGGTATCAAGACCTTCCAGGAATTTGAAACTGCTTTCAATAAAAGATGGGGGGATAAAAAAGAGAAGAGGCACCTTTTGGCTGCCTTAACAAACACTAAAAAGAAGGAAAACGAAACCATATAAGAGTTCAATAAAAAGTTCAGAGATATGGTGGGCAGATGCCCGACTGATATTAAACCATCAGATACTTCAATTCTCATCTATTACATAGAAGCATTCGAGGGAGAAATGAGGTACCAACTTAGAGACAAAGAACCTGACAACCTGAAGAAAGCCATGGAAATAGCTGAGAAGATTGACAGAAACATGCAATTTGCAGGAAAGTCTAAACATTCCAGGATTTGTTAGAGGCACCACTTCATCTTCCAAAACTCAGGATGCCAGAGAAAAAACAGTAGAGCCTAAAGGAAAAGATGAAGGCAAGGAATCAATGAAAGAAGTAGCTGACATGATGAAACAAATGATGATAAATTGTACTTCCCAGATGAATGCTATGCAAAATAGGATAAACAACATGGAAAAAGCACAAGTTTCTCAAAATTATAAAAATTTCCAACCTAGACAAAACCAGGAATGGAAAAAGAAGTATCCTCCTTGTGAGCAGAGACCTCCAAATCAACTTGAAACAACAACATCGTGAGTGATGAGGTTCCTCCCTATTGTCGGCCTTGTGATGAACTTCATGAAGAATCTACTTGTCCAAAATTCTGCTACATTATGGAACAAGAACAAATTGAAATGAATAACTTTGTAGAGCATTCTAGAGGTCATGACTATATAAACAATGTAGGGCAAGTTCATCATATTTCAAAAGAAAAATGGAAGCAAGCCAAGGACTACAGTCAGGAAAAGGAAATGCTACTAAGATTTTTGGTGAAAAGCCTTCACCCGAACAGATTATGGAGAGGTACAAAGGCGTGGTTTATCAGAAGAAGAAAAACATGATCCCAACCAAGTCAAGTCAGCATATGCCAAAGGTAAGAACTCCTCCCCCTCTAGATCTAAACATTGATTTGGGTAATTGGTTGTCAAGTGCTAAGATTTCTGTCCCTGTAATTGAGATACTCAAAATTCCAAGTCAAAGAGATATATTTATGAAAACCTTAGCAGAACCTAAGGAAAATACAGTTGAAAAATCTGAGGAAACAACTCTTGAGAAGCCTAAAGAGAAACTGGTCAACTCAAAAGAAAATGAGAAGGATAAACCTAAAGAAATTTTTTCCAAGAAGCTGAGTAACTTCAATGAAGATGTTCCCATTATTTTACATAGTAGGGATCCTAATAAAGAAGATCATCCTGCCTTCTACATTTCTTTGATCGCAAAGAACAAATTGTTGCACAATTGCATGCTTGATTCAGGTGCATCATCAAACATCATGACTAGAAAAGTCATGGAACAAATGGGCTTAACTATCTCAAGGCCTTACCAGAACATATGCGCCATGGACTCAAGAGAGATTGATGTCGTGGGTATAATTCTAAATTTTCCAGTCAAACTAGCAGCATACCCTGACATAGGTGTAACCATGGACATAGTAGTCATCGATGTTCCTGACAGATGGGGAATGTTGTTGTCAAGAAAATGGGCTGCATTTTTGGGAGGATCCATTCAAATGGACTGGACTTACGCCATGATTCCTGCTTCTGAAGATGCACATGTCAAGTTATATAGAGAAAAGGAAAGAAAGTATCATGTTGAAGATCCTGATGAGCCAGATAATGAGTATATTTGTGAGACAGATAACCTGGGAAACCATGCTATCTATGCCAATTATCTTATACCCATCAGAGAAAAGGCTAATGATGAGGAATATGATGAGCTATGGAGAATGAGTTTTGATGGAGCCTTTTCCAAAACTGGAAAAGGAGCCGGTATAGTCTTAACTTCACCTTCAAACAATAAATTCAATTTTGCTTACAGACTTGAATTTGATGCTTCCAATAATGTGGCAGAGTATGAAGCGCTAGTCTTAGGACTTGAGATTGCTAAAGATATGGGTATCAGAGTGTTAAGTATCAAAGGTGATTCAGATCTAATTATTTCCCAAGTTAAGAAAACTTTTGCATGTAAAAGTGAAAGGCTTAAAAAGTATCGAAATACAGTCTGGGCCATCATGGGGTATTTCAGTGCATTAGACCTTATAGCGGTTCCCCGCGCAGAAAATAGCGAGGTGGATAGACTTGCAGTTGCAGCTTCGACATTAGAGTTCACAGAGGAATTAGTAAAAGGAGATGGAAAATTTGAAATAAATTTCAGGCCTTCAATCCCCGATAACCTTGATCACTTGCAAGTCTTTCAAGATGACGATCAAATCATAAGGTTTATTAACAATATGCATGAATTTGCCGACTGTCAGATCAACTATCAGGATGAGCAAAGTTCTCATATTGAACAAGAGGATCAGCCAAGAAACCCTATTCCCATGAAGGTTATTGAATGGGAGCACACTTTTGATAGACAGGACATATATAAAAAGAAAGAAGCAATAAAGTTGGATGATTACATAGAAATAAACATTGGTACTGATGAAGAACCAAGAAATATAAAAATTGGAAAAGGTACTTCTGATAAAGAAAGAAAAGATTTAATAGAGTTAGTAAAGGAGTACAGAGATGTGTTTGCTTTTACATATGATGAGTTAAAAGCCTATCGGGATGATGTATTCCAACATACTATCCCCTTAAGGTCAGAAGCCAAACCTTTTCGACAAAAACTTAGAAGAATAAATCCCAAGTTGGCCTCCATGGTCCAGAAAGAACTTCAGAAAATGTTGGCAGCTGGCATCATTGCACCTACCAAACATTCATCATGGTGCTCAAACTTGGTTGTGGTAAGAAAAAAGAATGGACAGTTGAGGATATGCATCGATTTTCGAAACTTAAATATTTCATGCATAAAGGACAATTACCCTCTACCTGATATGGAAACATTACTGCAAAGAGTAACTGGATCTGATATAATGTCCATGCTAGATGGTTTCTCAGGATATAACCAGGTGCTAGTAAAATAGGAGGATCGACACAAAACTACCTTCACCTCACCTTGGGGAACATTTGAATATTTAAGGATGCCTTTTGGTCTTTTGAATGCAGGTGCAACATTCCAAAGAGCCATGGATTATGCTTTCAATG
>LPNX010787469.1:600051-723361 GCA_001517045.1 Pseudotsuga menziesii
AAATCGCCTTTCGAGTTGGTTTATGGCGTGAATGTGACTTTGCCTATTCATCTTCAGTTACCAGTGTATCAGACTCTGCAAGATTCAGGTTCAGATCAAGATGACTTTCAGAGTAGAATAAATGAGCTGATTGAGTTGGATGAGGTTAGAAGAAGGGCCCTTAATCAGAGTATTAAAAATCAGGATAAGGTTAAGAGGAATTTTGACAAATCATCCAAACCAAGGGTTTTTCAGAAAGGAGACACGGTGTTACTTTGGGACAAACGGAGAGAAAAGCCGGGAAAGCACGGAAAATTTGACAGTTTATGGATGGGTCCTTACATTATTCATGATGTGGCGGGTGACAACTCTTTTTATCTCAGTGACATGGATGGGGAAAAGCAGAGTCTGCCTGTCAACGGACAGATTCTGAAACTATTTTTCAGTGAAAATATCTGATGCCCATGGGGGCATCTTTGTATCATCACTCTCTAAACATCTCTTCGCACTTTATTTATTAGTTTAGTTCATTTTCTGTATATTACTTTGTACATTATTTTCTGTATATTAATTGTTAAAAAAAAAAAAAACATTTTTGTATCATATATTGCTGCGTATTTTGTTTCATTTGGTTATCTATATACATGTGACTGACTTATCCTAGTTTTTATGCAGGAACCAGAGATTCTAGGTTTCTCATATGATCGATTTCCACGAAGTTTAGATCAATCACACGTCCCACAGTTGGAGCCAGATGTTACCGACTAGGCTACACCTAGTTGGACTTTCAGTGAACCGCCAGTGATGAACAAGATACTTGTTCATATTCAGAGTTCAAAGGTCCTTTCAGGCCTCCAGGGTTGTTTTATTTTTTGTAACGCATGTTCATCCCCCCTTGGGGAAATTGTAAAAAATGTCCTAGCATTTAATTTTTTATAAAAGGCTCGGCTTCCTAGACTTGAGCATCAAGCCGACCAGCCCAGAGTGTTTTTTCCCTTGGTTATTATTGGTTGTTGAACAAACGACTAATAATTTCTGAGTTTTTCACTCACACCTCCAAAGCTCGGGTAGTCATCTTGGTGTTGCGGCCTAGGGAGGTTATTAGAGCCTTCGTGTCGTTGTTTTTCACCATGCTAGGCATTCGAATTGAGTCGTATGGACATGTACTAGGTCCCCCTAGAGTTTCGTCGATTTCCGCAAAAAAATAATTTTTCCGTTTTTTAAGCCATTTTTTAATGGTTTAATTAAAAAACTTCAGATTGTAATAAAAGTTAGATACGGAGTCTGTTTTTGATGTGGGGACACTCGTTTTCACACCCGGAGTGCCCACTTTACCCAAGGGACCACTTTCTACATCAGTCGGGCAGCCGGAGCACCCCGTGAAGCATTATTTGGGCTAAAAGTGCATAAAAATAGCATTTTAATGCTAAATCTGGACAAATTGGCACAAATAGGACATTTGAATAAGTCAAAATTCAATTTGTTTTATATAGTGTGACATGGCAAAAGGGTCCCATGAAGGAAGCGATTCACACCTCCTCTCATATAACATCAAAGCTTGGTTATAAAATATTGTGGTGAAGGATTATATTTAAATGGTGACGTGAAGCATGAAGGGAGATCGCAAGCATGGAGTAGGGGCTGCGCTATCATTAAGATGTGGACCCCATTCACACCACGTTTGAGCCGTTGTTTATTTTATATTCCACCTTACTTTGTTCTGATTTGGTTATAGCGCAAATGAAGTGGTGACGTGAGCTTCACGGCTCATGAAAATGGTGATGTGGGTTGCGCTAATCAAGCGTGGACCCCCTTTGATTATCCACGGTGGCATTAAAACTTCGATTTATATCCTTTATCGCACATTAGTTGAAGTTGGTGGTGTTCACGTGAGATGTGGCAGTCCGCAGATGGGCTCAACGTTCTGATTTATGAGCTTATGGAGTGGTGGCGAGTATTGGTGAGAGGCGGCACCTCCTTCACGGCGATCTTACCAAACAACTCAGATCGCTTCCCTTAATTTTGTGAATGCCATCAAAGACTGCGAGTTGTTCCTTGGTCACGTGGATTCCATCTCTCGTCTTTTTTATCCTCTCCTTGGTTTGGCATTTTCTATAAAAGCTGGTCTCTTCTCCTCTGTTCAGGATCAAAGGTGGAACCTCTGCTTGTAATCTTGTAAATTTTTCTTGAAGTATTGTGAATAAAAGGCTTTGGAGGCAATTTTTGTGTGGGATCTATGGATGTTTGGATAGAGTTTACTCTACATTTGTGAGGTAACCTGTATTTGTTTTCATGCTTGCATATGTTTGGGATTAACTTGCTTTCGGAAGGAAATGGTATTTTTGTAGAGATAAAAGGTAATTCTTGTTAGGTTACTCTTTTATTGCAAGTCGAGGAAGACTATTTGATATATGTATGATTTCATGCTTGGATCTACATTGTTGTTGTAGTCTCTTTCGGTTTACACAGATATTTTTTAATCCCCATTGCTAGTGTTGATAAACTTTTGCAGGAAGCTAATGCTGGAGTATTGATGAGCGAATGTGCTCTACCTTTCCTTCAGCAAAATTTGAAAATAAACTCTGTCCCTCTGATCTCACCAAGGAAGCTTTTTCTATCCTTTATTTCTTGCTCTACTCTGGGTTCCTTGAATTTTGATCTACAAATTTCTTAAAATTTTCTTTATGTTTCAAATGTTTCTACATTAGATCTAGCATCTAATGTCATATCAAAGGTAGATCTGATGTCTAAAAGTTTCTATTTCTAGTCTGCTTCAAAGGTACATTTAAAATTTTAGATCTAGTTACTTTTCCTTTTTTTCCGCAAGTTTAAAAAATTTTGAAAATTAAAAAGCTTGTTGAAAGAGTTTCTATGCATTTAAAAGTTTGATCTAGCATTTTGTGCTTAAGATTTGCTTGCCATTCTCCTCAAGAGGCAAGCAAAGATCCTAAGAAGGAAAGCTTTCTAGCTTACCTCACTTAGTTGTTTCCTTGTTTTTTTGTAATCAGTTGTTACTTAGATTTTTTTTGTAAATTTTTGCATGCTGCCCAAAGACACTTCCAAAGTGTTTTTGGGCATCTTTCACTGACATATGCTTGCTGGATTTTAGCAGGCCCATCAAAAAAGAGAAGGAAACTTTGCCCGAAATTAGCTTTTTCGAACATCCGGAGCTCCCAGGAGGCCTTCCCCTTAGCTGGGCGTATTTCCTTTGCATTTTGTAAGCCTTTGGATCCCAGATAACAAGGACCAAAGAGCATTCTCTGCTGAAGCATTGTAACCGACTAATAAAAAATAAGTTTGAGTAGGCTCAGTAGAGCCCGGTCCCCATACCCCTTGGGGGATTTGTGTCGGTGTCCTTTTCTGTTTTCTTATATGCTGGTAGCATAGTTGTCCTTTTTTTTATCATTTCATGCTGTGTTTAAGTTGTGCAAAAGTAACCTGAATACTTACCCACTGCGCTATACCGAAGAACCATAAGGAAAAAAATTTGAGCAGTGTAGTAATTAAAAAACAAAAACAATTTTGTTATGCACTGCTAAGTTAAAATAAACCCCCTCGCTTTCCCGAGTACAGGTTCGTGGATAAGGGCTTGCCCGAGTACTGAATTTGGAAAGATACTGCAGGGTTTTATCTTTTTTTCTAAATCAGAAAACTTGTTCTAATTAAAATAAACCAAGACTCCTTCCCCGTATGCTCTACACTGCTGCAACTTGTCTGATCAGTTGGCTGTATCAGAAAGGGATATGAGTTACTAGATCTAATAGGAAAATCCACACAAGTAATTTTCTTGAGAACTCGGGAGGTTGCAAAGAGTAATCACTATAGAGTCAGGGGGCTACTCTAAGCAGGTCTATCCTCGCCCTGTTGGACACTTGGTATTACTGCTTTAGCGCTCAGTTCGAAGGGACTTGACTTGTTGGGCCAAACCCACAATTTACCCATTCCTTAATCAATTCATTTAATAATTTAAAATTTAGCAACCGAGACACTGCAATACTTTCACTGAGACTACAGTAGCAACCCACTTTTGCAAGCACTTTTTTCATTTTGGCACTGGTCTTTTCTGTTCCTTTTTTGCATAAGTTAATCTCGCAATGTGTCATTGAATTTGGTGTATCTAATTTGAATTAAGGTGTTGCTAAGGTTAAATTGTGTTGGCAGTAATTGGTAATTTCTTAAATTCATCCATTCCATATTAAAACTCCTAGAATTAACTACTTCTCTCATAGAGTAAAAACCTTAGATTTTAGTTTTCATTAGGGTCCACCCCCCTTGGCTTCGCTAGGAGTTGGCCTAGATGGAGGAGCTGAGTATCAGGTGACAGCACTTGGCTCGAGCTTGCCCCCAAGGTCGCACCCAGTGGCTTGAAGATTTCTGCCACGTTACCCGAGGTGCGAATTAGGCGGCAACACACACTATAAAAGTGCTAGGACCAAGTAGGATAAGGGACCATGACTCAATAAATGGGACCACAATAAAATGACCCACAAACCCACAGGATCAAGGTGAGCCATGGAAAAACAACTTCTTTATAGGACCAACAAGACCAGTGAACTTTTCTCGCTCTCAAGGTACATTGTTATATATATTTTTGTCATCACTGTATAAGGGGGAGATCCAAACCAGATGATACGATTCTTTGGTGCTCAATACTGCTCCTAAGGGTTAGGTGCTAGTGACATCATCAAGGGGTGGCCAGTCCCTTGAGAAGCAACCTAGCAGTAATGATTAGGAGAGAGGACATTACACATCTTCCATTTTTAAAGAATGGCTCTCAGCTCTAGGCTAAGTTTTAGACCCAGACTGAATAAAATTCCTAGTAACTGACCAGGTGCCTCCATTCTCCCAAAGAATGGCCCTCAGTACTAAGTTGAGCTTTACTCTCAGACTGAATCATGTTGATCAACTCTTGGACTCTGACCGAGTCCTCCATTCTCCCGGAGAATGGTCCTTACTACTAAGCTGAGCTTTAGTCCCAGACTGAAAGTTGATCAACTACCTGCAGGACCTACTTGGAAATCGCGTCCCTGGTCCTAGACCAGAGTATGTCTCTGTCTCTACCTGCAGGTTCTACTTGGACATCTTGTCCCTGGTCCCAAACCAGAATAACCTAGAGGCATATAGGGGCCCTAGCCACATGCTAGGGGCTTTCCAATGGCATGAACCTGCTTGGTCCCATACCAAAGACCCCTGGAGACTACTGGGGGCCCTAGGGTACCTTCTAGGGTTTTATTCCGCCCTAGTTAACTGACTAGGGTACCATCCTCTTTGAGAATGGGTCTTCAGCTGCACTAACTTTAACACTCCCTCTCAGCAACACTAAGCTTGTCTGGGAAGTTTTTAGATAGAGACTTAGTCAACTTATTAGTAAACTTGTCTACAGAGCAGACTGCATCATGTCCCAGACATGGTTAACCTTCCTCTTGATGTGTTGCTACCTGTCATAGAGCACAAGGTTTTTTGAGAGCTTTATCTTTCATAGATCCACTTGGAAGTTATAACTAACTTCCTGCTGAGAACCACTTTTCGCACGTTATTTAACGTCTTCCAAACCTGATGTTTGGTTGTCACCTCTTAATGGGTTAATCAAAGAGATCAACTGAAGAGTCCCTGATCTCCTCCTTTTGCTCATCTAAGAGAGATGATTCATGGACTAGGCTTACTTCCATGTCTATATAACTAGGGAGGGTTCTCTGAAAACTTTCTTTAAGGGAGATCACAACTTTTCTTTGCAATCCCATTTTGTTGGGGATTGAGGAGCTCTTTTGGCTCCCTCTTGATCTTTGAACTTACCAGTTGTTCCATTCTATAAATGCCTGGTAGATTCTTCGGGGGATGATCATCCAACATAACTAATCTTGCAATTTGTGGAGCCTCTTGTTCCCTCTGTACATGAGTACTCAACTCCCTTTTGAGCTATGTAATTAATTTTAATCGTAAACAGGATCTGTAACCATTCATTGCTTGTCACATCCTCCTCCTTTATAAGTTAAGATTGAACGTCATCAATTTCACATACTAACATGATTTTATCATTCATATATGTACACTGCAACTATCTTAAAGCTATCAAGAGCAAATCCACCTGCTATGACAATACTAGGAGTCAACATGAATTGGGATAGGAGGTCCTCCCTATATCTACCCTTGTGCATCACATTGAATATGTATCCATATAGGTATAAGCATTATATCATCTTTATGAACTAGTATACTTGCATTGGCACAATTAGATCATAATCCTAGACATAAGATTAATCTCTAAGCTTCACAATGATTGATGCATCATAAGCAATGGTCTATGCCACCGTCCTTGCAACATAATTTAAATGATCATAAGTTCTAACTTCCTTGTACCAACGATACTTGATCACATCCAACAAAATCTCTTTTGCACAAATTAATGATCAACTGTAAGGCATCATAATTAAGTGGGCTTTCTTGTTATTTGATAACATACCTCTTTCATGGGTCAACATGTTCACAATTTGGCAAATCCATTTTCTAATAACACTTGTCAGTACTATAGATATAAACATATCTCTTTGTTCGGCTGTCATTGATCAAGTCAATTAAGTATTAGATCTTTTACCATCTTTATCACCTTGATGGCCAATGAACTCCTTCATCCAAGATCTGTAAAGTTCAGAATCAACAATTTAAGTCCTTACCTTAGGATCCTGTAGACTATGTTATCCTCAAGACAGAGTTAGCTATAGCCTAAGCTCTGATACCATGTTGAAATTTAAGGGTTAAATGAGTTTTAACACAAGTAGTAAACTTTAATGCATGAACATATAAACTCAGATTCACAATAGTATTGCTTAATAAAATTTAAATTGTAATAAAACAAAAAACATAATTTTCATCTCTTTCAACTTAATGCTCCATTTGGTCACTGCGTTAAAATTGGTCCTTGAGAATCATCAAATGCTATGTACAATGTCACCACCTAAGTTGTACTTGGTGTTTTTTTCAAGCAAGCCGACGAAGTAGAACAAATACGTTCATGATCAGAGTTCAAAAGTCCGCCAGCGTTTTTTTGGGTTTCCATTTGATTTTTTTTTGTGACATATGTTCATACCCCCTTGGAGAAATTGTAAAAATGTCCTAGCATGTTAATTTTTTGTAAAAGGCTAGGCTTCCCAGACTTAAGCATCAAGCCGACTAGCCCAGAGTGTTTTTTCCCTTGGTTATTATTGGTTTTTGAACAAACGACTAATAATTTCTGAGTTTTTCACTCACACCTCCAGAGTTGGGGTAGTCGTCTTGGTGTTTCGGCCTTAGGAGGTTATTAGAGCCTTCCTGTCAATGTTTTTCAACATGTTAGGCATTCAAATTGAGTCGTATGGACATATGCTAGGTCCCCCCTAGAGTTTCGTCCATTTCCTAGAAAAATAAATTTTCTCATAAACTAAGGCTATTTTTAAATAGTCTAATTGGAAAATTTGGAAATGTAATAAAAGTGTGGTTAGGGATCGGATTTTTCCATGGGGGTGCTAGTTTTCTAACTCAGAGCACGCGTTTAACCCAAAAACCCACTTTTCCTAAGTTTTAAGTGATAAATTTA
The DNA here is from genome assembly GCA_001517045.1 of Pseudotsuga menziesii. Lineage (NCBI taxonomy): Eukaryota > Viridiplantae > Streptophyta > Pinopsida > Pinales > Pinaceae > Pseudotsuga > Pseudotsuga menziesii. The sequence continues at coordinate 607,601 of LPNX010787469.1, forward strand.
TCACTTAAGTAAAAATTCTCAAAAAAATCAAATTTATTAATTATAAAATCAAAATAATTAATAAATGGAGAATATTCCCAATTTCCTAAATCAGTGGAAAATGCTCCGATTTGACTGAAATCAATTTCTATCGGCTTCTCTGATTTAAGGCAAGACATCTCCTAGATTAAAGCGTCAACTTCAGCGTTGATTGAGGCTACTACGAGTTTGCCAAATTAAGGGGATTTTTTTCTCCTTCGAAGGGGGCATAATTGCTCATGTGGCATTGATCTGGCATGTTTTGGAGATCCCAAAGAGGGGTTGTGCCTACCTCTTGAGAGGTGGCACATTTTTGTTGAGTGTAACTCCCTCTAACTCGCCCAAATCAAGGGATAAACTCACTCTCAATCTCAAATTCGCCCTCAGTCTTCTTCTATTGGCAGAGGTGCCCTCTGGGCCTCTCCGGCTATAAATAAAATTTTTGCCTCTCTCACAAACTAGTTGGGTTTGGAATAAGAGCGTATGCTATTGTAATCATTAATGCTATTACCTATTTTGTTTGGAATAAAATAAAGCTTTGGAGGCTAGTGGTGGTGTGCTCTGTTGTGTGGATTAAGATTGTCATGCATTATCGAGGTAAAAAATTGTATTTTTCCAATTTTTATGCATTACTTGTGGTTTAGATCTTGCTTATGATGGTTTCTCCGAACTGGTAGGAATAGGAGTTGAAAGTAAGATTACTTTAATTCCTATATTATCATGTATGCTTAGAGGTCAAACATTGCATGCTAAATAATTTTATTTTCATGCGTTTTTAACCTCTTTTTGTATGTGATTTCAAGATCTCATGGGTATTGTTTGAGTTTTGGTTGAGTTTCAGGTTTCCTAGCTTCAAAACGATGTGGATCTAGCTTGATGCTACCCCTTTCAAAGCAAATGCGAAAGACATAGCCCCTTAGCATCTCACTACAAAGTGTTTCAAAGCGAATCCTCCAGCAGCAAAAATACTCTTCTCTTTCCTTTCTCTTTCTTAAAAATTATTTTTCCCCCTTTGTTAGCCAACTTGTCTACTTGGATCTTTGCTTTAAAAAAGATAAATCTTGCACTTAGATCTAGTTCTCAAGTTTTGAATTGATTAGATCTAGTAAGCACTGTTCATTCATTTTGAATAGATCTGGTATAAATGAATCAATTTTTGCATGGCATTTTCAATAAAATCTATAGCTTGCATGCAATAGTTTTTCCTTTCAAGTATTAAAGTTATATCTAGCATAGAAGTGCAAATCATATTGGCTGCCCAAAAAGCAAGCCAAGATCCCAAGGAAAGCTTGCTTTCTTTGGTTCTTTTTTTCACATTTTTTTTCAACTTTTTTAACTCTAAAGTGTTTTTGGGCACTTTTTACTAAACTTTGCTTGTTGGTTTTTAGCAGGTCTGTTCGAAAAGAGGAGGATACGCTGCCCAAAAATAAAATTTTGGGCCATTCGAAGCTTCTAGGAAGTCCCCCCCTTAGCCGAGCTTCTTTTCTTACTGTTTTGTAAGCCTTTGGATCCTGTATAAAAAGGACCAAAGTGCATTTTTTCTAAAGTTTTGTAACCAATTAATAAAAAAGATCCAAAGTAGGCTCTTTCGAGCCCACTCCCCATCTCCCCACGGAGGAAAGTTTGTGTTTTTGTGGTTTTTTGCTTTTTTCACTATTTATTCAGTTTAGTTGTGTTTTGCAGCATTGTATACTTTAAATCACAAGCATTCCATATTTTTCATTTCAAAGTAACAATACTACTTACCCCATGACTTCCCGATTGACCCGAAAGGGGAAAGAGATGCATGGTAGGACTAATTAGAAAATTTGTGAAGTTTTTTTTGTATTTTCTTTTTATCTAAAATTAACCCCTCCTCGCTTTCCCGATTGAGGCCCATTTGGACCGAAATAGATTCCTGGAGGGTTTTCTTTTTAACGAAGAACACAAAGTTAAAATCCTTAAAAATTACCAAGATTCCGTTGTGTATGCTTTGCACTGGCTGTAGTTTGTCCGATCAACTGGCTGCATCAAAAGCAATGTGGGTGATTAGAATAATTAGTTCTCACACTTCAATAAACTTCCCAAGAGAAAATCCAACGCCTTGAATTAAGACGTTGCAGTGGCAAATTACCCAAAGGAAGCAGGAACAACTAGTCAGTGACCTCGAGACACAATTAGACTACACCCTTGCGGTGTAGTGTTGAACACCTTCTCAGAGACTCCAACCAGCCTACGTATTCCGTGCGGGTAGCCGTATCGGTTAAGGGTTTTGGACATACTCCCCGTACCTTCGAGTATATTTGGAGTCTCCTTCCCCCCAAGTTTAATCAACTCATCCCACATTAACTTAAAATTTGACCAAGAGCACTTGCAACATTTCTTTCTGCAATTCAACGACAATTTCGTTTGTGGACTCCATTATTGGCACTTGTCTCTTTCTGATATCAACATATGTTTCTGCATACTTTGCTTATCAAGTATTAATCTTTATGCTGTTGTGGTCTACTCAATATTGCAAATATCTTGTGTTAAATTTGTTTATCAAAACTCCTTAGTAACTCATTCATCACCATAAACACTAAAAACTTAATTGCCTTAGCAATTAATAGGGTCTCCCCACCTTGTCTTCCTTAGGAGTTGGCCTAAACGGAGGAGTCAAGAACAAGGTGACAACCTTGACTCGAGACTTGCCCCCAAGGACACACCGAGTGGCTTGAAGATTTCTGCCACGTCCCCCTTGTTGCCAACATTTTTGTACCATGGTTGGATTAGCTGAGGAGCCGCCAGTTGACAAACATGATAAATGTTTGTTTCCACTGTATCAGATGATTCGCCTTTGTGTTTAGCCAGTTTTGGCCAGTCAGTTTTTTGTTTGAATAATTATGACCATGGCCCCACGGGGTTTGTAATAAAATGTGCTAGTAGGGTGTTTTGATTGGTTCGGTTTCCTAAGACGTAGAATTTCAACTAAGGTATTCCAGGGAGTTTTTTCCCTTGACAATTATGCTTTGCCTATAGCCAAGTATAATTGACGAGGTTTTCTCCCGTTTCCTCCAAAGCTGGAATGCCCGATTTTGAATTTTGGGCCTTGGGGGGTTATTAGAGCCCAATTGAGTATATATAAACCCACTAGACATTGTTAGAATAGAGCATGGTCATGTCTTAAGTCACTAGGACCCTCAGAAAAAATTTGAAATTTTTTTACCAAACGCGTCAAATTTTTAGTTTTTAATTTTTTAATTTTCTCTAAGTTTTTAATTAAATTTTTCCATAATTTAAATGGAAAACTTTAATTTGTAATAAGTTAGTCATCCAGAACCCAAATTCAGTGATTGAAGGCTCTAACCTTAAGCCAAAAATCATTCTTGATCAACCAGCCAGCTAGATCCAACTTTCAGATCATCATTTGGCCACATAACGCATAATTTCTCAAAAAAGTCAGTTTTGGGGAAATTATTGATTAGATAATTAAAATGATTATTTTGGAGAAAATCCAAATCTCCAAATTAATCCGAATTCAACAAAATGAAATGCAGAATGACATGGCATCGGGCATTAATGATGATTGGAATTAACAGAACTCGGCTTCAGTCAGCATTCAGTGAGCATTGAGTTATCATTCACTTAGCAAAATCGCCTCCTTCAGTGATGACCACGTTTTGGTGATGGGGAGCTTGCTCATTGGCTTGATGTTTTGATCGAGGTAGAACTGGGTCTTGTATTGATGAACTCCAGATAGTGGCTCCTCCAAACCTAGCAGGTGCCTCTTCCTTCAAGCTCACGCCCCTCTTCCTCAAGGAGGCGTCTTCACACGTGTGGCTTCATCTGGTGGTGGTTTTCAGTGCTTAGGGTTGGAGTGGGGGCGCCTTGACTAGGTGGAGGCCTCCCCTCACTCTTAACTCTTCATCTTCAACTCTGGGCTCTTAGTTAGCTGCCAAGCCGGTTAGGTCAGGGTTTTGGGTCTTCTCTCATTGTATAAATAGAGGCTCCTTTAGCTCTATTCGGATGGAACTTTTGTGCTGGAGTTACTCTGTAAAAATTGTATTAAGCTTTGCTTACATTTGATTAATAAGATTTTTGACTTTGGAGGTCCATCTTTCTTTGCATGTGGTGAATGATTCATGGTTGAGGTGATACTGCTTCCAACCCATTGCTCCTTTTTACTTGAATGAGATCAGTTTATGCGTTAAGCTCAAGAGGGCCACTGTTGGCATAGTAGAGTAGTTGTTTGTAGTTTCAAATCAGTTATTTATGCAAAGTAGGTTCTAATCTTGATGAATATGAGTAGTTAGTTATACATAATATTGATCTCGATTGAACTATCTTAGCATACTTTTCATATATATGATCTCACTTGTATCTGAGTTTTGGTATTAGCAAGGTTCATAGGTTGAAGAAGGGTGCGAGTTCAGCTACATTTAGCCCAAGCTTCAAGCAACCGGTCATCTAACATTTTGTGATTGCAGGGCTTACAAAGATCGTTCTCTTCTCATTCGAAAGAAAGCCGGAGTCTTCTTCCATCTCTTGTGTTCCATCCACAAGAAACTTCTTTCTCTACCCTTCTTCTTTAAATTTTTGCATTTGCTCATGAAATAGATCCAAGTTTCAATATTCATTATTCAGATCTGTTTTTAGGGCTTTTGCTAGATCTAGTTTCCTTCATTAGATCTAGGGAAAAATTTATGCTTTGCATGTGAATGTTAAAAAAAATTTATGAGTATAAAATTAAAAAAAAAATATTATTTTTGCATTGTCTTTCCTACCATCTTTTAACAATATATGCTTGCTGATTTTTTACTTCTGTGACAGGTATAGCGGAAATGCTGGCGAAATTCTGAAGAATCAAGCCCTAAAAAACCATAAATTCCCTCTTCTTCTTTTCCCCTTCTGCAGATTGCTTTAAAGGCCTTCTAGGAATAAGAAAAGAAGCAAAAAAGACAGCAAAGGAAAGCATTGTAAACAAATTAATAAAGAGCAAGTGGGATTACGGCTCCCACACCCCTCTTCCCCCATTTGGGGGAAGCTTGTATCGTCTCCTCATTTTCATGCTTTGCCTCATATTTTGCTAAAAGTAGGATAGAATAGTTTCAATTGCTAGAATTTTGTTTTTTCATTAAAGTTGGATAGTTAATTTCTGATTAATTTATCATTCATAAGATATAAAAGTAAAAAATGTTTTCTTTGTTTATTTACTTAGCTAATGCAAAGTTTGTTTACTTCTTTTGATATAATTTTACTTACCCCCATGCTTTCCCGATTAGGGCTTAAAAAACCTGAAAGAGACTTGTGGGTAGTTTAGATCTTTATTTTTCTTTTAAGTTTAATCAATTGATTAATTAAGTCTCTTGAACTTGTCATAATCCAAGTCAAGAGTACTCTCTATCGGAGAACATAGTTAGACTTGCATATCCTTGCATTAGGCATTTAGATTAGTCAAGTCTCTTGAATCTTTGTCATAAGACAAGGTCAAGAGCGCTCTCTGTTGGAGAGTTTTAATTAATCGACTTAATAAAATTTGCAACTCATTCCCCCATAATTAATTATCTTCGTTGTCTCCTTGCTGGAGTATGCTCTGACTGACTTCAAAATCGGAGTACCCGGAAATGGCATTGGATTTTTAATCTTGCAAGAGAAACATAATAAAATTTAAACCCCATAACCAACGCACCAACGTTGTAGAGAATTTCCTAAGTTCTTCTTAGTAGAGGCGCCGAAACTCCCCGCTGTCTAAGCTTCTTAGCTAGCTGGTCAATCTTCCCAATACCAGCCTGGGATACTAGGCGGGCCGTCATGTCTTCAATAGATTAAACTTGGAACATTCTTTCGGCTCTTGACAAACCTTCGTTGACACCATAAGCAAGATCACCAAAAATACTTAAAACATACCAAGAGCACTTGCACAACGTAATATTCACTAACTTTATTTCAAGACTTTCTGTTAATTTCTTAAGGCATTGCAGAGTGTTGACTCCATAAAGGCACTGATCTTTTAATCTTTGCATAATTATTATATCTGGATCACTTGTCTTTGGAACATTTTAATTTCTATCTGTGAATGCATCTTTATAAAGTCTTGAATTATTGTTCATCTTTTAATTCTCTTGATAGCAACGTGGATTGTTTTTATCTTATGCGTCAAGTTCATAATAAACAAATACATTTAATCACCATAACTCCTAAACAACACCCATCCGCATCCGTAACCAATTAAAAACACTTTAACAATATTGAGCCATAGAAAAATCTTTGTTAAGGACTACCCCCCTTGGCTTCGTTAGGAGTTAACCTAAACGGAGGAGCTAGGAGTAGGTGACAGTACCTAGCTTTGTGCTTGCCCCAAAGGTCACACCTCTCTCACTTTCTCAAGTGAGGAGACAACTTTTGGAAAGTTTCTGTTGCTGGTGTGCAATCGACAGACAACACCCCCTAGGTGTGTTAAAGGCGGCAACGTTTTCTGGCGCCGTTGCCGAGGACTAATCTTTTTATTCCCAGAGTACGACTTTTGTTTTCTTCTTTTTTGTTTTTTCTTTGTTTGATGAATTCTTAGAGTAGATCTTTAATTTTCATTTGGCGACTCCATTGACTTTTTTTAGTTTTTATTTTTACAAGAAAAAATATTTTTGTGAGAGTTCTTAAATGTATATTTTTATTCTCACATGGCGACTCCATTGAAGGGATAAAAACCTTGTTTCTCACAAAAATTGTTTAGATTGATTATGTGTAGTTGAGCAGTAACAGTAAAATTTAAAGCTCAGCTCCTTTTTTCAGTTCCAGACATTCTCCATGATTACTGATTCTTGATATGGATATTAAAAGAATTAAAACTACTACTCGAGTTTCTCGTGATTGTCCTCCCATTGATTTCTCTAGGATCCCTGGCTTTCCTAATTGTCTCATTAGTGAAAGGACATCTACTCCCCTTCCAAGCTTTCGGGGGGATGATAATGATCACTTAGCCAGATTCCATGTTATGATTTTTCTGTCACATGAGTAAATACAACATTCGACATGAGGATCATATGATGGCAATGTTTGCTCATTCTCTGCAAGGGGATGCTTCATGTTGGCTTCATGAGCGTTTTCCTGAGAAATCTATTACTTCCCTTGCAAATTTCTTTGAAATATTTTTGAGGCAGTGGCTTTATGATGGAAATGATATTGAATCATTCAATGCTAAATCATTCATTAAGACCAATTTGAAGTACTTCTTTCCTTGGAAAGAATTTCATACGGAAGATCCTAAGATATCTAATATCAACATGGTGTACAACACTCAACATTTAGAAATCCATGATGATCCCATTGAGTCTGTGCATGAAGTGTCATTAATTGAAAAAATTGTTGAAGACCCTCCTCATGTAACATCAACAGAGAATAGTGATTATTGGGAATGCTTTCATGATTATTTCAGTGATGATGATCACATTTGTACTCCAGATCTACCTCAGGATGAAACCATTACAGAATCTTATAGTGAAACTTATGATGAAAACCATAATGTGCATGATGGGGCTCCTACCTGTTCTCCATATAATGATGACAATCTGGAAGGTTTACTGGCTTGTGAACTTTTTTTTTTGAAGAAGATGAGTATGAAAATGAGGACAAGTATAACCTGGAGCATGATACAAGTGACGAAGACTTGCTTATGTCTGATAAAGATGTTGATGAGGATTCCTGGACATTCATGGAAAATCCAGTCTATGACATGTCTGAGGAGGAAAATAATGAACCAAAAACTTTTAATGGTTTTGTTGATTCTCCTGTCTATGGCATATCTAAAGGAGAGAGCATGGATCTTGTGGCCTTGGGAAATTTCGATATGGAAGAGGAGCATGTAGTTTATCCATATGATCAGTCTGAGCCATATATCGGGATTCGGTATCAGTAATGAAGACAAAGAGAACTTGATATCATAACTTGATATCAGTGATGGGGAATCTATCACATCTGACATATATGGGGAGGATGACTATTAAATTTTTATTGAAAATCCAACCTATGAGACTTTTGAAGATCTTTTTGAAAATCCCATCTATGATATGTCTAGCGAGGAGAGTGTTTATTCTGAGACCTATGGAAGTTGTAAAGAAGAGCATTCAGAATTTTCATATGATCAATGAGAGCCATACAAAGGTACCGTCAATGAAGACATTGAGAAGCAGTGTTGTGGAAAGTCAGATGTGATGCAGTCAATGGACTATCAGTTTCAATCATCATCTTCACACCTAGAGGTTCCTTATGATTTGGAGTAGCTTAGGGCTTATACAATGACTTATCATTTGATAAGCCATGATGATTAGCATGATGGAGTAGTCGATCTGCCTCATCATCCCGATTTGTATATTAGTCCTAAATAGTCATGGATAAAAGCAGCCTGTGCGTGCACCTACTAGTTTGGGAAGAAGTTTGACGACATTATTCATGCCTATGATTTCCCACCCATCCTGCCTATTTTGGATTATCATGTAGGTTTGCATTTTCTAAATGATGGGTCTTTGCTTTGGTTGGTAACGAAAGACAAGACAATTTTTTTTGTGTGTAAATAAGATGCTTAGGTGGTTACATTGGATTTATGATTACACTTAACTTTTTTATATCATGGTTAGAGTAGGAAAACAAGCTCCTTAAAGCGAGCATTTACTTTTTGCATTTTTGTTATGTACTTGGGTATAATGAAACTTTTTTTCATTAGTTAGCTACATTTATTTTGTTTGAATAAAGCAACTTATTGGTTCGTTTGGATTTTATATAGAGTTGGTGCTACTAAGGTTTTCTTGTCAAGTTGAGATGTTTTTACAGGTTATATAAACCAGAGATTCTGGTGTTCTCGTATCCTCTCCTTGCCTTAAGACTAGATCAAGCACACGCCCCGCAGTTGGAGCCAGATGTTGCCACCTAAGTTGTACTTGGTGGTTTTTTCAAGCAAGCCAACGAAGTAGAATAAGTACACTTGTTCATGATCAGAGTTCCGAAGTCCGCTAGCCTTTTTTTTGGTTTCCGTTCGATTTTTTTTTTGTAACACATTTTCATACCCCCTTGGGGAAATTGTAAAAATGTCCTAGCATGATAATTTTTTATAAAAGGCTCGGCTTCCCAGACTTGAGCATCAAGCCGACTAGCCCAAAGTGTTTTTACCCTTGGTTATTATTGGTAGTTAAACAAACGACTAATAATTTCTGAGTTTTTCACTCACACTTCCAAAGTTGGGGCAGTCGTCTTGGTGTTTTGGCCTTATGAGGTTATTAGAGCCTTCGTGTCAGTGTTTTTCAACATGTTAGGCATTCAAATTAAGTCGTATGGACATGTGCCAGGTCCCCCTAGAGTTTCGTTCATTTCCGAGAAAAATAATTTTTCCCGTAAACTTAGGCTATTTTTTAATAGTCTAATTGGAAAATTTGGAAATGTTATAAAAGTGTGGTTAGGGATTGGATTTTGCCATAGGGGTGCTCGTTTTCTAACTCAGTGCCCCCATTTAACAGAGTAGCCCACTTTTCTTAAGTTTTAAGTGATAAATTTATCACTTACGTAAAAAATCTCCAAAAAATCAAAATAATTAATAAATGGAAAATATTTCCAATTTCCTAAATCAGTGGAAAATGCTTCGATTTGACTAAAATCAGTTTCTATCGGCTTCCCCGATTTAAGGCAAGACATCTCCTTCATTAAAGCGTCAGCTTCAGTGTTGATTGAGGCTACTACGAGTTTGCCAGATTAAGGGGACGTTTTTCTCCTTAGAAGGGGGCATAATTGCTCATGTGGCACTCATCTGGCATGTTTTGGAGGTCCCAAAGAGGGGTTGTGCCTACCTGTTGAGAGGTGGCACATTTTTCTCAAGTGTAACTCCCTCCAACTCACTTAAATCAAGGGATAAACTCACTCTCAATCTCAAATTCTCCCTCAGTCTTCTTCATTTGGCAGAGGCGCCCTCTGGGCCTCTCCGGCTATAAATAAAGCCTCTGCCTCTCTCACAAACTAGTTGGGTTTGGAGTAAGAGAGCGTGTGCTATCGTAATATGTAATGCTATTGGCTATTTTGCTTGGAATAAAAGAAAGCTTTGGACGCTAGTGGTGGTGTGCTCTGTTGTGTGGATTAAGATTGTCATGCATTATCAAGGTAAAAAACTGTGTTTTTTCAATTTTTATGAATTACTTGTGGTTTAGATTTGGCCTATGATGGTTTCTCTGACCTGGTAGGAATAGGAGTTGAAAGTAAGATTACTTTAATTCCTATATTATCATGTATGCTTAGAGGTCACACATTGCATGCTAAATAAGTTTATTTTCATGCGTTATTAACCTCTTTTTGTATGTGATTTCAAGATCTCATGGGTATTGTTTGAGTTTTGGTTGAGTTTCAGGTTTCCTAGCTTCGAAACGGTGTGGATCTAGCTTGATGCTACCCGTTTCAAAGCAGATACGAAAGACATAGCCCCTTAGCATCTCACTACAAAGTGTTTCAAAGCGAAACCCTCAACAACAAAAATACTCTCTCTTTCATTTCTCCTTCTTAAAAATCATTTTCCCCCTTTGTTACCCAACTTGTCTACTTGGATCTTTGCTTTAAAAAAGATAAATCTTGCACTTAGATCTAGTTCTCAAGTTTTGAATTTATCAGATTTAGTAAGCATTGTTCATTCATTTTGAATAGATCTGGCATAAAGGAATCGGTTTTTGCATGGCATTTTCAGTAAAATCTATAACTTGCATGCAATAGTTTTCCTTTCAAGTATTAAAGTTATATCTAGCATAGAAGTGCAAATCATATTGGCCGCCCAAAAGGCAAGCCAAGATCCCAAGGAAAGCTTGTATTCCTTGGTTCCTTTTTGCACATTTTTTTCAACATTTTTAACTTAGGTTTTTTTGGGTAATTTTTGTGTTGTCCAAAGACACTTCTAAAGTGTTTTTGGGCACTTTTTACTAAACTTTGCTTGCTGGTTTTTAGCAGGTCTGTTTGAAAAGAGGAGGATACGCTGCCCAAAAATAAAATTTTGGGCCATCCGGAGCTTCCAAGAAGTTCCCCCCTCAGCTGGGCTTCTTTTCTTACTATTTTGTAAGCCTTTGGATCCCAAATAACACGGACCAAAGTGCATTTCTTTTAAAGTTTTGTAACCAATTAATAAAAAAGATCCAGAGTAGGCTCTTTCGAGCCCTCTTTCGAGCCCACTCCCCATCCCCCTAGGGGGGAGTCTGTGTTTTTGTGGTTTTTTTCATTTTTCAATATTTTTTCAGTTTAGTTGTGTTTTGCAGCATTGTATACTTTAAATCATGAGTATTCCATATTTTTCTTTTCAAAGTAACAATACTACTTACCCCACGACTTCCCGATTGACCCGAAAGGGGAAAGAGATGCGTGGTAGGACTAATTAGAAAATTTGTGAAGTTTTTCAATCTAAAATTAACCCCTCCTCGCTTTCCCAATTGAGGCCCGTTTGGACCAAAAGAAATTCCTGGAGGGTTTTCTTTTTAACAAAGAACACAAAGTTAAAATCCTTAAAAATTACCAAGACTCCGTTGTGTATGCTTTGCACTAGCTACGGTTCGTCCGATCAGCCGGTTGCATCAAAAGTAGCGTGGGTGACTAGAATAATTAGTTCTCACACTTCAATAAACTTCCTAGGTGAAAATCCAACGCCTCGAATTAAGCTGTTGTGGTGGAAAATTACCCAAAGGAAGCAGGAACAACTGGTCAGTGACCTCGAGACACAGTAAGACTATACCCTTGCGATGTAGTGATGAACACAGTCTCCGAGACTCCAACCAGCCTACATATTCTTTGCGGGTAGCCGTATGGGTTAAGGGTTTTTGACATACTACCAGTACCTCTAGGTATATTGGGAGTCCCCTTCCCCTCTAAGTTTAATCAACTCATCCCACATTAACTTAAAATTTGACCAAGAGCACTTGCAACATTTCTTTCTGCAATTCAAAGACAATTTCATTTGTGGACTCCATTATTGGTACTGGTCTCTTTCTGATATCATCATATGTTTCCGCATACTTTGCTTATCAAGTATTAATCTTTATGTTGTTGTGGTCTACTCAATATTGCAAATATCTTGTGTTAAATTTGTTTATCAAAACTCCTAAGCAACTCATTCATCACCATAAACACTAAAACCTTAATAGCCTTAGCAATTAATAGGGTCTTCTCCCCTTTGCTTCCTTAGGAGTTGGCCTAAACGGAGGAGTCAAGAACAAGGTGACAACCTTGACTTGAGACTTGCCCCCAAGGACACATCGAGTGGCTTGAAGATTTTTGCCACGCCCCTCCCAGGTGTGTGAAAGGCGGCAACATTTTTTGGTGCCATTGCCGGGGACAAATCTTTTTATTCCCGGAGTACGACTTTTGTTTGCTTCTTTTTTGTTTTTTCTTTGTTTGATGAATTCTTAGAGTAGATCTTCAATTTTCATTTGGCGACTCCACTGACTTTTTTCAGTTTTTATTTTTACAAATTTTTTTTTTTTGGTGAGAGTTCTTAAATGTATATTTTTATTCTCACATGGCGACTCCATTGAAGGGATAAAACCCTTGTTTCTCACAAAAATTGTTTAGATTGATTGTGTGTAGGTGAGCCCGTAACAGTAAAATTTAAAGCTCAACTCCTTTTTTCAGTTCCAAACATTCCCCATGATTACTGATTCTTGATATGGATGTTAAAAAAATAGAAACTATTGCTTGAGTTTCCTGTGATTGTCCCCCCATTGATTTCTCTAGGATCCCTGGCTTTCCTAATTGTCTCGTTAGTGAAAGGACATTTACTCCCCTTCCAGGCTTTTGGGGGGGATGATAATGATCACTCAGCTAGATTCCATGTTATGTTTTTTCTGTCACATATGAGTAAATACAACATTCAACATGAGGATCATATGATGCCAATTGTTTGCTCATTCTCTACAAGGGGATGCTTCATGTTGGCTTCATGAGTGTTTTCCTGAGAAATCTATTACTTTCCTTGCAAATTTCTTTAAAATATTTTTGAGGCAGTGGCTTTATGATGGAAATGATATTGAATCATTCAATGCTAAATCATTCATTAAGACCAATTTGAAGTACTTCTTTCCTTGGAAAGAATTTCATACGGAAGATCCTAAGATATCTAGTATCAACATGGCGTACAACACCCAACATTCAGAAATCAATGATGATCCTATTTGAGTCTGTGCATGAAGAGCCGTTAATTGAATTTTTTTTGAAGACCCTCCTCATGTAACACCAACAAAGAATAATGATGATTGGGAATGCTTTCATGATTATTTCAGTGATGATGATCACATTTGTACTCCAGTTCTACCTTAGGTTGAAACCATTACAAAATCTTATAGAGAAACTTATGATGAAAACCATAATGCGCATGATGGGGCTCCTACCTGTTTTCCATATAATTATGACAGTCTGGATCAAGGTGAACCATGGACAAACAACTTCTTTATAGGACGAACAAGACCAATGAAATTTTTTCTCTCAAGATACATTGTTTTATATATTTTTGTCATCACTGTATAAGGGGAAGATCCAATCCGGATGGTACGATCCTTTGGTCGTCAATGCTGCTCCTAAGGGTTAGGTGCTAGTGACATCATCAAGGGGTGGCCAGTCCCTTGAGAAGCAACCTAGCAGTAACGATTATGAGAGAAGACATTACACATCTTCCATTCTTACAGAATGGCTCTCAACTCTAGGCTGAGTTTCAGTCTTAGACTGAATCAAATTCTTGGTAACTGACCAAGTGCCTCCATTCTCCCAGAGAATGGTTCTCAATACTAAGCTAAGCTTCAGTCCCAGACTGGATCATGTTGATCAACTCTTGGACTCCAATCATGTTCTCCATTCTCTAGGAGAATGGTCCTCAATACTAAGTTGAGCTTTAGTCCCAGACTGAAAGTTGATCAACTACCTGCAGGACCTACTTGGACATCGTGTCCCTGGTCCTAGACCAGAATATGTCTCTGCCTCTACCTGCAGGTTCTACTTGGACATCGTGTCCTTGGTCCCAGACCAGAATATCCTAGAAGCATATAGGGGCCCAAGCCACATGCTAGGGGCTTTGCCATGGCATCAACTTGCTTGGTCCTAGACCAAAAACCCTAGGAGACTACTGGGGGCCCTAGGGTTCCTTCTATGGTCTTACTCTGCCTTAGTTAACTGAATAGGGTACCATCCTCTTTGAGAATGGGTCTCGTAGCTGCACTAACTTTATTAGGATGAAGTGGGATGAACCAACTCTTTGCAAAAATTATCCACCAAATATATGGATGCATCAACTCCATCAAGGGTTGGTCCCATACTAAGGAGCTCTTTTGACTCTTCATTTGAGAACTCAATTTTGCTCTGTCAAGTGACATGTGCTTGGATATCATCAAGCTCATCCATAGTCTCCTCAAGTACGTATGAAATAGAACCTACCTCATGATCCACCATCTCATGAGGTTCCTCCATATAATCAAGAATGCAATCAACCAGGTGAGAGTAGGAGGAACAATATGATCTTGGCAACTTTTCATGAAGCTACTCAATCTGAATCATAGATTCTTGAAGTGCATATTTAGTACTCTTCAAAGAATCTTGGGTGGTTTCCAACTCAATGGTGAGCTTGTCAACCTCTTCTGCATTCCTTAAAGATGCACCATGATACATATCCACGAGCTCAAGCTAATCATCTCTATTAGAAAGCAATTGCAAAAAGTTACCTTTGATTGTAGACAATGCCTTCTGAACCTTCTCCATGGCTTCAAGTGAAGCAACTTTTCAACAAGACAGTGACACTGAAGCATGAGTGTCATGGAGAACGTGTAAGGCCTCCTTAATCTTCCTTTCACTCATCTTGAGTGGCCTTTCAAAGGGAGAAGGTTGAGAGAGAACCTCCTCCTCATCTATCAATGGATCAACCTCATGAAGCTCATGTGGTGATGATGAGATCAATCCTGGGACCTGTTATCTCGAATCTTGTAGTTTCCTTATAGAGTGATCCTATACATGATGGCAGAGGGGAAAGACAACCAAAGTCGTGATCTACGAATACCCCAACCCCCAGATGATGCAATGGTTGTCACGTCGGTTAAGATATCCTTTGCTTTATGCCACTAAAAGCCCAAGTGACAAGGGGGAGACCCAAACCTATTCTCAAAGGAAAGACCTAAAGCTAAATCACCAGATTAAACTAGAAACATAGAATACATAAGGTGAAAGCTGTAAATCCTAGATCTAAGGATAAAGCCATAATTTAGGGAATGCTTGAATGGGGAAGGGTTACAAATGTCAATAATATCACTCAAGCTAATTATCAGGTGGCTTTGTGGATTTGATTGTAAGATCCAAAATTTGTGTGTTAATTCAAATGGTCAAAATTGAAACCCTAGGGGGATTCAGATGTGAAATTAAGAAATTGCCCTAGGTGGGGTTTGATAATGAATTAAGGCTTCTAACACACTTAGCTTATTGCTTGGATGAGAAGTATGACAGTGTATGAGATCCAAACAAAACCAAAAACACATAAATCTCAGAAAATCGCTAGCAAGACAAAGGGGGGCGATTTTCCTAGGGGATTAGTGCCACAGAAAAATGGGTAAATGGAGTCCAATGATGATGCTTAGGAGGGAGTTTGGGTTTTGGATAATGGTCGTCAAAACCCAAATTGCCAAATTTTGATTTTCTAAGTGAAATATGCCTTGGTGAATTTTCCTATTTTCTACAATAGGGTTTTCAGTGAATTTTTTTGATGGGCAATGCATGAAAAATAAAACAGAGAGAATTTAGCTGAGATACCCACTTGGAGTTTGTAGATGCCTTCCTGGATGATGAGGATTTCCTCCTCATAGATCAAACGGTCTGGACAAGTTCTTGGTCGAATTGCTTTGCTTAATGACCCAGGGCGTCCTCTCTACCTGCCACACAAAGGGAAAACCAGCGGGTATGACAAGAAAGATCGGGATCTGCAAAAATAAAAGTAACTAACAAAGAAATGAAGAGTCATAAAGAAGTAATCACTCCTTGTCAGAATCAATTTGAAGCAAGACTTTAGGGTGAGTCCCCCCACCAATGTGCCTTCTCCTCAAATTGCTTTCTATACCTGCAAACCGAATTGGATACAAAAAGTACAAGAAACTATGCCACGATATCCTCAGTGCAAGAGAGAGACAGTTTCAATCATCATCACATTCATTCATCTACGAATGACACAAGTGTTTGATCCCATAAAATATTCTTTATTAAGAAGTTCCAATGCTAGAGCTCATGGTTTACAATGGGGGGGGAGTCTCTTCTTTATATAGCTTTTGAGAGACGCAAACCCTAACTTACTTTTCATCCAACGGTTGAGATTATAACATCATCAACAGCGGAGATAACTTTTACTCCAATCAATACATGGATCAACTTGACTAGATCAAGGGGGCACACTTTTTGCCCAAGGACACCTTGTCTAAGTCAAAATACATCATAATATAAGATATAACATGATAATACATCAAGGGGGTCACCTTAGGGGATCAATTCTCTCTAGGGCCCATTACAACATCATAACATAAGATATAACATTGTCATACATCATATCACCAAGGTGAGGGGTGCCCCATGGGGGACGTCCTCAGTAGAGAGCCAAATAATAATCCTGGACATAAAACTGACGGAAACTGCCGTGGAAGTGTCTAGAGAGCCGTAATAAATCACTTAGAGAAATTCCATTGCCATTTCCTTGACCACACAAGCCAAATCGATTTTTCAATAATTTCCTAGTTCATTTTGTGATGGTACGTCCTCTGAAAATCATAAAAATCATCATAACTTCATTTAGGCTGAGAACTGTGGGGCAAACAGACTACATAGGAGTATCTGGAGGCATATTAGAATGGTACCAGTGACTACTCATACCCCCTGGAGCACTATGGCGCCTTAGGAGAACCATAGTAACTGCAATAATAATATAATTTGACCAATAATAAAGTGATAATAATCACTGATTATGCAATATGAGGCCAAACTTTGAAAACTGAAACCGCAGTATTGGTCCTGGGCATGTATGGAGCAATATAAGCATTGTCAAATTTTTATCCATTGCCTTGGGAATCGTGCTTGACTTGGTCAACTGAGTTAACCAGGGCAAAATACCCAAACTGAAGGTGAGATGCTGAACTAAGCTGAACCTGCATGCATCCAAGGTAAGAACTGCTCCAAGATGTATATTAAAACCCAACTTAAATTATGCCATTTAGAATCATGGTGACAATAAGGACAATAATAGCAACCAATAAGATATACCTGTGTTTTTTAGTAATCATTGAATCTTCTAGAAGTCTCTGGTATATGCCATACTTACAAAGTTTAAACAATTTGCTAGGTCTGGGTGAGGATGGAAAACAAGGCTAAGTAAAGGGTGATGACCTCTAGTTGGTTTTGACCATATGATTTCTCCGAATGATGGCAAATACACACAACCATAATGACATATGCATGACAAATAGCAATAAGGGATGACAATGTCTCACAAATGGATAAAGTACTTGGGCTTGTTTCCTTCAAGCTCTAGCAAGTTTCCATTTAAACAAAGGTTTAGCAATTTGGAACACTAGTCAACCTCCAAAGGTAGGTGCCCTGAAAAGCCTTATGGGCTTCCAAAAATTGACAAAGGCATAACGTTGACAAGTCAACCACACCATGTTACCCTATAGGGACAAATGAGCCGAACATTATACAATGAATGAGTGCTCATGGTTTAACTATTGACTTTTAAACAACATTTAACTTTAACATAAGATGATAGTCAGCCTCCAAAAGTAGGTGCCTTGGAAATGCTTCTAGGCTCCAGAAAATGACTGAGGCCTAGCCCCGCTGCTAGCGAGCATACATAGCCTCGACGGGTTTGCCTCACCCTGTTGCCCTTGTGGGGGAAAATGAGCCTTACATCATACGATGGATGAGTGCTCATCCTTTGGCCACTGACTAATTTATAACATTTATACTTTGCATCATTTAGATATAACATTTAGTGTATAAGGACACTGTTGGGGTGGAGCACTTGTTTTGAGGACTAAAGGAACACCATCCGGTGAACTTGGCCACATTGGCCAAGCCACATACTTCATAACCAAAGACACATAAAAACATGGAGTCTATCATGCACAGGGGTCAAGATCATCAATCTCACAAGTCTCAATCAACAAGTCTCAATCAACAATAGGTCATGGGAGGAAGTCAATTATGGGTGAACTGGATGAATGGGGACAAATGACAATGGAACTAGCATAGAACTAAGGTTTGAAAGTTGTGTAAAGCATGGCATAAGCAATAGTCTTCAACATCAGATTCGTTAATCATTCTCAACACAAGTTTAAGCATTAGTATACATGTAATATAAGCATAGGTCACCACAATCATCATAACATAACAAGTTTAGGTGTTAATATACATTAGAGAGCAAAATCCAACCAAGGTGCCATATACCTGATTTCACCATATAGCTGTCTCTATCTGATATGCCCATCTGAAAACTATGTACCACATCTACTGCTCTGCTCGAATGAACTAGGTCACCACTGTAGTCATCTCAGTGGACAAGGAGATCTCAATCTTGGCAAGGAAATAATCTGCAACTGCTACTGAACAAAGGCTTTGAATGGCTGAGGCTATAATTATCCATGCTGTAACCTCATCTGAATGTGTAGCTCGAATAAAGAGATAAATCTGTATGCTGCATCATGGTAGCCCAGCTGCAATATATGTGTGATAATAAGACCTTTTCTTCTACTGCGAAGACTTCATCTTCTTCAGATTTGTGGGAACTTGTACTTGCAGTAGTCTCATCAAGTGGAATCTCTATGTCACCAACATAGAGTAATGGACATCCATCAATAGATGTCTCTCCTTGGCACTCATTAGTAGGTACCACTCCATCATGGCATCCATCAATAGATGCCTCTGTAGAACTTGGGCACTCATTAGTAAGTACCCCATCATGACACCCATCAATAAGTGTCTCATAAGTGCTTGAACAACCATATGTAGTTGCTCCATAGTGGGTTGAGCATCCATTAGTAGATGCTCTACTATCCATATCCTTACAATCATCTGTCTCTCTAGATTGGTTTTCTTTAGTAGCATGGGTGGTGTCCTCATCATGCTCATGTGATGTACAACCCTCATCAGTGAGGATTGTGTCTTGGACCTTCTTGCGTTCTCTAGCAAACCATGACTCTGTAAGCGCATCTATCTTTGCCTCTTTTGGCAACATAATATGCCCCACTTCTTTGCACATCTTTTCAATCCTATGTGCAATCTTTTCTTTGTTTTCTTTACTATAGGGGTCCCGAAACAATCTCTTGATCTCCAAATCATAGTACTCTCTGAAAGATAATATCTTCCAAATCTCTTTCTTCATTTCATAATACTCCTTGAGGTACTGAAAGGCCTCCTCTGGCTTTTCTTGGGCATCATCAAATCTAGACCTTGAAGAATAAGGCCTTATGTACTCTTCCTCCTATATAGGGTCATAAGGAAAACCCTTATTCCTTGGCAATTGAAAAGCTCCGACATAGGGTACTTCTTCATACTGTCTACAGTACTCCTCTTGCTGCTCATCATAGTCATACTGTCTGCAGTACTCTTCATACTACTCATCATAATCATCATCATAGCAAGACAAGGCTGAAATTCTTCTTCAATGGATGATCCAATGCACAGGTGCAAGGACCATGCTCTGATACCACCCTGATGTTCCAAACCAGGGATTGCCTGAAACACCAACTCAAAATATCTGAAATAATGTCTTTGGTCTCTGCTATAGGTCTCATATAGTTTGCAGCAGGCTTATGGTCCACTTCTGGTTTGCAAGGAAGACACATTAACTCAAAGGGGCAAAGGAGAGGCTAGAAATGGGGTTTCAGAAGGTTAGGAGACTCTGAAAGTTAGGGAAGGGTAATAGAAGGGGTCTCTGGTCTTTGGAATGCCAGTGTCTATAACAATAATGTTTGTGAAAAACTGCAGATGTCAATTTGACTGTTTGGGACTTTGGGAGTGGAATTTAGCAGTTTGGGACTATGAAGCTGATTTGTCTTCAACCCGATTTTAACCAGGTCAACGGACCCAAATTTCTGATCTGAAGGTTGAATCGAGACTAATTTTCTGTCTAGTTTCCAGATCTGGTCTCAAATTTGCTATTGGATGAGCAAAAGTTACCTTTTTTTATCGAAATGAAAAAACTAGTCAGATTTGTCTAGTGAAAGAGCAAGGGTAGGGAAGAAATAAGGAAAGGGGAAGGATCTGAAGGTTAGGATGAGGTTTTCTGCAGGGTATGGTTGTAGGTGGACTGTGTAAAGGTACAAGAATGCTTAGGAAGTGACAGGGGTGCATTTGGTTGATTTTGGAGCGAGATAGGGTAGAAGGGTGAGGAGAGAGAGTGTGTTTTCTAGCCTTCCAAATGGCACAAGGGACTTACGATTTTCTGTAAGAGTGGTATTTACTATTTATAGGTAAATACAGATGTCAATGATCAAGTGTAAGCATTAGACAAGGGTATGGAAACACACTTGTCATCTTATTTCCAAGAATTAGCAATTTTAGACATGAGTTTGGGCACATTGATTAAAATAGAGAGAGATGCAAGAGAACACTTGAAGCTTCACTAGCTCAAGAATCCACTACACCACGTATTGGGACCATTTATGTTTCGGAATCAGCGACCGCTGAAGTCTACTCCAAGGCTACCTGGGTACACCGGCATATGCAGTCTATATCCTTTTACTAGCTTTTGGACACAATAGGCAATAAAGAGACACAAGAGGAACCAAATGGAGCTTTTTATTTTTAGAAGGGCCAAAATAGGCCTTGTAATATATAATATAGAGCAGCAATGATAGCACAACATTTAATATAGATGCCTCAGTAATAGTTCCATTTTCTGTAGCTTGAAGCAATTGGGAAAAATCAAGAAGAGTAATGTATATCTTGCTGCAAATATCTTGTCAACTAATAGTGGCTTTCCCTTCCAAAAGGAGATTTTAGGGAAAGCATTTTTAAAGTCGTCTTTCTATTTGGTTAAAACCATGCCCCACATCTTTTTTTCAATCACATTAATACCAAAGGGCATTCCCGGATATCTTATTATCTGCATCGGCTGTATAAATTTCCATTTTTCATTGGGCCACTCGGGAGGATCTTCCTGTCCAAGAAGAAGGGTTTATGTCTTCTATTCGCTAACCGTAGTTCCAAGTAATTTGGCAAAATGTTTAGACACTGCAAAGTTCCTTCGACAGATTTTTGGATAGCATTGGTGTGAGTGCTGAGTCATCAACATAATGTACATTAAGCAGTTTCCCACCATTGAGAAGAAAATTCCATTGTATCTGTCTTCAAAGGCCCACAACCTCAGGTAGATAACCCAACTCATCTAAATCTAACACATACAAATAACATTGTAGAGGGAAACATTGATAAATCGATCTTCTGGTGGGGAGTTCTTTAACACACTCTGGTGGTGGCGTTCAAAATAAAATATTTTAACTGCATGAGTGAAAAAGCTACCAAATCCTAAACATTGGAGCATGTCCAGGATGAAGTCCCACACGATTCTGTGATATGATTTGTCAAATTCAATCTTAACAAGATAACATTTTGCTTAGTTTCTCTTGCCCCTCTAAACCTTCCCAAGTTGTGATGAGGTTGTCCAAGATGAAATGACCCTTGATAAAACCTGCTTGTTCATGTCGAACTGTTATTGTAGCTGTGTTTTTTATCCATTTGGCAAGCACCTTGGCTAATACCTTATATGAGACATTCAACAACATAAAAGGCCTCCAACCTCCCATTGTGTCCTTGGATCTTTTGGGAATTAACTTAGTCAGTCCTGAATTAATCTGCTTACCTATAAGACCTACATGCCAATCCTCTCGACACATCATTAGTAGAATAAATATCCTAATCCATACAAACCTGGGGATTCACCATTTAACCAGGTCATGAGGTAATTGCTTTTAGATCAACAAGGGTCAAATGTCATTGTTTGCGTTTTGGGCAGGGTGGAAGTTTTCATTTTTCTTTTTGAACCTTTTTTCTACATCTACTTTGGAACTGATACTGTTATTTATTTGTTAGAATTTCTGAAGGCATTTCGTTCTATTCATTGTTTCTGTGCTAAGGTGGAGTAAGTGTAATGATTTTGAGTGCAGCATGACCAAGAAAATATTAATAGCAGTTGTTGAAAGATGGGATGAACAAGCTGGTATTTTGGATCAAACCATTCCATCCAAGTGGAAGGTGAATCTCATATCTTTAAACTTTTAACTTTGTTCTAGGTTGCAAGAGTTCAATTTTTATAGTCTTGAGTTCCTTTTGATTGCATATGATGTATTGGTCACATACCCATATAGTATACTATATGGCATTCAATGGAAGCATCTGTTAAGTTGGTTATTGTTTCAAACTACAAGAACTCAATTTACATGTAATACCACTAAATAGTGACAACATGCCATTGCGATATATTGCATTGCAATACATTAGTGAATTTGCTTCAAGTATTCAAGAAAGCGATGAAGAAAGTGGAGATGTATCTTAATTTTTCTCCAAGAAAAGCCAGAAAAGTTAGGACTCTCAAAAGATTGAGGACCCTTTATTCACTATTCTTCTTTCTTTTCTTTTATTCTACTACCATAGCAATCTTGGGACTTTAAGAACTTGCCCATAATGACCTACAAGATCTGGACTGTTATTCACCAAATTCCCAAATAGCATAAAAATTGAAAGAAAGAGTAACCAACGCCTTGAGAACTGAATAAAGAGATGAATAAGAAGCCTCTTTGAGGGTGCAACCTCCTTTTACAATATATCAAATACACAAGACAAGACAAGATGATCCTAAAACTAGGTCTCCTTGGTATATATATCGGAGATAAACAATACAGTTATAGTTCTAGCCAACCATATGTTGAAATAATGTAACTTCGAAGAATATTCTACTTGTACTTCAGATTATTATTATTCCTCCTTCAGGAGATGTTACTGATGTAAAAAGGTCATGTAAAAGTCATGAGGTAAA
Source organism: Pseudotsuga menziesii (assembly GCA_001517045.1). Lineage (NCBI taxonomy): Eukaryota > Viridiplantae > Streptophyta > Pinopsida > Pinales > Pinaceae > Pseudotsuga > Pseudotsuga menziesii. Next base: position 630,627 of record LPNX010787469.1, read on the forward strand.
CCCTCAGTTGCAAGTCAGGTCAATAGCACCAAGAAAAGAAGAATATAATTATTATTGTGAAGTTTACCTAGGTAGGTCGGCTCTGTCAGTTAGATAGGTCGGCCTAGTTAGGATAAAAGTCAATTGGGAAGTTTAGTATAAATAGGGAGGCGCCCTCCCTCATTTGTACACACTCACACACACTTGTGTTGCACAAGAGAGAGAAAGAAGGAGGAGGACTAGTGTCTTTGGTGCTTTGGCTCTTATGCTTGAGGTTTGGTCTCTCTATCTATGAGATTTTGTTCTTTGGTCATTGCATACTGGTAATCTATATTGAGGAAGTTTTGTTGGGTTTTTCCCTTTAGGGTTTCCTAGGTAAATTGCTTTTTACCTTGTGATTGTGTTTCTTTCAGTGATCCTCTTTATGCTGTTATTTGTTGATTTTTGTACCTAGGAAAGTGTTCTCCTAGGTGACTTTATCCTTTGTTACGTAAATGGGGAAATAAAGTGACTCTTGCATTAAATGACTTGAGATGAGCATTTAATTTGACTTTAGAGAATAAAGTCACTTTTTGGAAAATTTAAGTGAGGTGAGTGAAATTAATTTTTATCTGAGATTTAATGAGCATTTAATCTCATCCACTCATCTCATCTAATCTCCACCGTTGGATTAGAAGAACCCTAGGGTTTTCACCAAAAAGGCAAGGAAAGGAAAAATAACTCACTTTTTGAGAAAGAGAGTGAAGGAGAGAGTTGAGAGAGAGTAGAGCCATTTTTCTGAGAAAGAGGAGAAAACACCAGCAGTAGCAAAAGTTTTTTCTTGGCACGCATTTTGAGGAAAGGACAACAACAAGAGGGCACAAAAATTGAGGAGAGGACAACAACATTTATTACTGGTCCGTATAAACAGTACAGTTTTCAGTACAACAGGCACGATTTTCGAGATTTTTTTACTTCTTTTTTTCTGGGCACAGATTTCGAGGTCCATACAGTATGTCTATACAATTCGTACAGCCTGTGCGTTTCATACAGTTCGTACAACGACACAAAAATCAAGACAGAAAACAGAAAATTTTTGAGTTTGATTTCTTGTTTGGCACAGAAAACGAGGCAAAAAAATTTCACCTGGTTGAGATAAGTTGGTCTGAATTTTTTTTTGAGTTTTGCTGTAATATTTTCCTGAAAATTAAAATCTCTCTCTCCTAATAGGTTTTCCCCTTGTGGGTTTTTCCTGGGCAAGTTTGCAAAAAATTCCTGAGTCTGAAATTTCATGGTGTGCATTTAATATTTTTATTTTCTGTCATTAAAGTTGAGATACAACAGTGTTTTAATCAGTCTGAAATTTTGTGCAATTTCCAGCCTTTATTATTTATGGGCTGGGCATTAAACATAGATAAAACTGAGAAAAAATTTCATGGTGTCAGAACAAGGTTGGGCAGAAAATTAAATTTGTGCAGACAAAAAGTAATTTCCAGAACTCAGAGAATTTTCTTTTGACAGTGGGCAGCCCTTGTTGAAACTTGAACTTTGCAAAATATGACTTCCACTAGACTTAGAATGGAGGATAGGCTTGATGGGGTTGGGAATTTTATTCCGTGGAAAGCTAGGATAATGTTGATATTGGAGAAGAATGAGTTGTGGGATGAGGTGGTTCATAACACTACAACAATCCCTATTGTTATTCCCCTTACCACTGATGCAGCAGCCCTTACCGCCTTCAACAAGAAGGACATAAAAGCTAGAAGGATAATTCTAGATGTAGTTAAAGACCATGTGATTCCTCACATCCTGAGTAAGACCCATGCATTTCAGATGTGGGATGCTTTGACCGGATTGTTTCAGAGCTCAACAAAAATCGAAAGATAGTTTTGAGGGAGAAGCTGAAGAGTATCAAAATGGCCAAAGGGGAGGTTGTGATATCTTACCTTACTAGGATCTCTCAGGTGAGAGATGAGCTTGCAATAGTTGGGGAGGTTGTTCCTAATGCAAAGCTAGTGCGGACAGCTTTGAATGGGGTTTCAAAGCCTTGGGCTGTGTTTGTGGAGGCTTTGGTAGCTAGGGAGAACTTACCTACATGGGACATGATATGTGATGATTTTGTTCAGGAGGAGACTTGGAGGGGTCTTTTGCAAGGCATTGCTTCTACTAGTAGGGAGGATGAGGAGGACGTGGCTTTGATAGCGAAGGGGAAGAAGACGTTCAAGAAGGGTCCCAAGAAGGGTGGGGCCAAGCAGCAGGATGGGCAGAAGAAGGATTTGAGCACTGTAAAGTGCTTTTCTCGTTAGAAGATGGGGCACTATGTTGCGCTGTGTCCAAACAAGAAGAAGAAGAAGCAGCAGTAGACAACAACTTCGGCGGAGGTTGAGGATTTTGCAACTAGATTTCAGAGAGAGTTTTCTCTATGCACTGGACATGTTGATAGAGAGATAGCATCTATCATCACCAGTGCAGATGTTGATAGTGAGAGGGAGTTTTCCTTGTTGACAGACCATTCCTACAGTGCATCTACTTCCAGCACATGGTATATTGATAGTGGAGCTTTGAGCCATATGACAGGTGCTCGAGAGATGTTCTCCGAGCTTTCACAGGCAGAGACTGATGTGGTGGTAGTGTTGGGAGATGATTCTGCAGTCAGAGCAGTTGGGCGTGGGACCATTACCTTTCAAAGGGAGTCCATGAGTCCCATGGTTTTGAGAGATGTACTTTATGTACTTGGGCTGAAAAAGAACTTGGTTTCAGTTTCCATGATTGAGGATCGGGGTCTTGGGGTGTCTTTCCTAGATGGACATGTGCATTGTTTCCCAAGACTGTAGGACCATCTGCTTCATATGCCACTGGAGTTAAATGTGGGAAACTGTACAAGCTCTTATTTCAGCCTCAGCATGCCTTGGCAGATAGCAGCAACAACGAGATTTGTGAGCTGTGGCATAGGAGGATGGCTCACTTGCATATCCCAGCTTTGTGGTTGTTGAGACATATGGTTAGAGGTTTGCCAAAGTTCAGCACATAGTAGAGTGATGTTTGCAGGGGGTGTGCTTTGGGAAAGTACAGCAAGACTACTTTTCCTAGCAGTGATAGCAGACAGCAGGGGTTCTTGACTTGATACATTTTGATTTGTGTTGACCTATGTCATCTGTTTCTCTAAGAGGATATGAGTACTATGTGACATTCATCGATGGCCATTCTAGTAAGACTTGGATCTACTTCCTAAAGAGCAAGAAATTTGAGGAGGTCTTGTAGAGGTTCCAAGAGTTCAAAGCTCTTGTGGAGAACCGGACAGGGAGGAAGATACGGGCTCTCAAATTGAATAAAGGGGGTGAGTATACCTCCAAGGAGTTTGATGGATATTGCAGATAAGAGGGCATTCGGAGGCAGTTGACGGTCCCATACACTCCAGAGCAGAATGGGGTGGCAGAAAGGAAGAACAGGTCTATTGTTGGAGCAACCAGAGTTATGTTACATGACCAGTCACTTCCCTTCTTCCTTTGGGCAGAGGTGTGCAGTACAACTGTTTATCTTCATAACAGGAGTCCCCATCGTGCTGTGGGGAACATGACACCTGAGGAGAGTTTCACAGGCAAGAAGCCTAAGGTTAGCCATTTTTGCATATTTGGTTGTTTGACTTACTCTCATGTCCCTTCTGAGAAGAGGACAAAGTTGGAGCCCACTGCAGAGAAGGGCATCTTTGTGGGCTATGATGAGACTTCGAAGGCCTTCCGTATTTATCTTCCTTCTCAGAGGAAAGTTGTAGTGAGGAGGGAAGTGAAGTTTGAGGAGGAGCGGGCCTTCAGGAAGTCTAGAGAGTTGGAGTAGGGAGAGCAGCAGGTTCCTGCACCTCAGGTAGTTTCATAGGTACCGTCAATGCAACAAACAGGTTCACAGGTTTCCGGAGTTACTGGACCACACAGTATGGGCACAGGTTCACCAGTTTCAGTGGTTCAACTAGCAGGATCTTCGGGGACAGGTTTTCGATCTGAGGTTACAGGTTCACAGAGTTCATCAGTTGTTGGTACACCAGCGTCTGGTTTATAGGTTACTAGGGCTTCTACGTCTCGTAGTTTAGCAGATGAGGACAAACCAATGTGGGAACAGCCTAGGGATGATTTTAAGGAACCATACTTATTTAAAAGTGTATAAATGTTGGCGAATCTTACCAATTCATAAAACACCAACTATAAAATGTTTGGCGATATTTTTCAAAAAATATTTTAATTTCCAAGGATTTTCTATTGTTTATATAATAATTTGGCGATTTTTAGGGTGAAAAAGTTTACCCCATAAAAATTGGGCGAAACGGGGCTTCAAAAAATGCAAAATGGCGATTTTTGTTTTGGATAAAAACCTCTAAAAATAGCCCATGGGCTAAAATTCGCCCCTAAAATTATCCCTGGAGCAGCCTTCAGGGAAGAAGCCGCCTAAGTGGCTTCGGGATACCTTGAAGGAAGCACAGGAGTTTGGGACACCTAGGGAGCCAGTGAGGGCTATTCAGATGCCAAACAAATTGGGCATAGCATTAGTGGCTAGTCTACATGATTCAGAGCCTTCTACTTTTGAGGAGGCCTCCTAGCATCATGTTTGGAGAGATGCCATGATGGATGAGTACCATTCCATCATGAAGAACGATGTATGGGAGATAGTTCCGAGACCTAAAGGGAAGTCAATGGTGACTTCTTGTTGGATTTACAAGCTAAAACATTCTGCAGATGGTAGTGTGGAGAAGTACAAGGCTCAGTTTGTAGTGCGAGGGTTTTCATAGGTTGAGGGAGTGGATTATGATGAGATCTTTGCATCGGTTGCTCGTTATACTTCGATCAGGACATTGATTTCCATTGCTGCGAAAATGGGTTGGAAGATCCATCAGATGGATGTGAAGACCGCTTTTCTCAATGGAATCATACAGGACGAGGTGTATGTTGAGCAGCCTCAGGGCTTTGAGATTCATGGGAGAGAGTCTCATGTTTGTAGGCTGAAGAAAGCCTTGTATGGGCTGAAGCAATCTCCTAGAGCTTGGTACTCTAGGATTGACTCTTACTTGCAGCGGATGGGGTTTTGGAAGAGTGAGGCAGATCCAAATCTCTATTTCATCATGGTTGGAGATGATTCGCTCATTTTTCTGTTGTATGTGGATGATTTATTTATCACAGGAGGAGAGAGACCCATTGCAGCTTGCAAGAAAGATCTTGCTTCAGAGTACGAGATGACAGACATTGGGTTGATGCACTATTCTCTGGAATTGGAGGTTTGGCAGGAGCCTGGACATATTTTCTTGGGACAGGGAAAGTATGCAGTTGATATTCTGAGGAGATTTAAGATGGAGGATTGTAGGCCGATATCGACACCGATAGTCACCAACTGGAAGAAGCTTCATGCTTCTGAGGGAGAGTTGGTGGATCCTACACTATATCGTCAGCTCATTGGTTCGTTGATGTATCTGGTAAACTCTCGGCTAGATTTGTGTTTTGCGGTGAACACTCTCAATCAATTCATGGTTGAGCCTAGGACGCTACACTGGGTAGCCGCAAAACATGTGTTGCGATACCTTGCAGGGACAGTGGAGTATGGTCTGGACTACAGGAGGTCGAATGGGATCAGGTTGATTGGCTTCACAGATTCAGATTGGGCAGGCAGTGTGGCAGACCGAAAGAGCATTTTTGGATGTTGTTTTAGTTTGGGCTCGGTAGTAGTGTCATGGTTCAGTCGGAAGCAAAAGTCTGTTGCTTTGAGTTTTGTAGAGGCCGAGTATATGGCAGCGAATCAGGCCAGTTGCAAGGCACTGTGGCTTCGCAAGTTGTTGGTGGATTTATTTGATCAGGAGATGAGGCCTACATTGATCTACTTTGACAATCGGAGTTGCATCCAGCTCTATGAGAATCCAGTATTTCATGACCGGTCAAAGCATATTGAGATCAGGTATCACTTCATTCGAGATTATGTTCAAAGAGGAGCAGTGACATTGCAGTACATTTCCACTAATGAGCAGGTTGCAGATATTCTGACAAAATCGTTGGGGAGGGGCAAGTTTGTCTTCTTCAGAGACAAGTTGGGAGTAGTGCAGAACACCTTCCTCAATAAGAGGGAGTGTTGATTTTTGTACCTAGGAAAGTGTTCCCCTAGGTGACTTTAGCCTTAGTCACTTAAAAGAGGGAAATAAAGTGACCCTTGCATTAAATGACTTGAGATGAGCATTTAATTTGACTTTAGAGAATAAAGTCACTTTTTGGAAAATTTAAGTGAGGTGAGTGAAATTAATTTTTATATGAGATTTAATGAGCATTTAATTTCATCCATTCATCTCATCTAATCTCCATCGTTGGATTAGAAGAACCCTAGAGTTTCTACTAAAAAGGCAAGGAAAGGCAAAATAACTCACTTTTTGAAAAAGAGAGTGAAGGAGAGAGCTGAGAGAGAGTAGAGCCATTTTTCTGAGAAAGAGGAGAAAACACTAGCAGCAACAAGTTTTTTCTTGGCACACATTTTGAGGAAAGGGAAGCAACAAGAGAGGGCACGCAAATCGAGGAGAGGACAACATCATTTATTGCTAGTCCATACAGCCCGTACTGTACGGTTTTTAGTACAACATGCACGATTTTCGAGGCATATTTTTGGGTAGGATTTTTGAGAATATATATATTTGGCTATGGTTTTCGAGGTTCGTTCAGTCAGTCCGTACGGTCAGTCTGTACAATGCGTACATTTTGTATAGTCCATATAACGACACGGAAATCAAGGTAGAAAACGTAAAATTTTTGAATTTGATTTTTCCTGTTTGGCACGAAAAACAAGGCAGGAAATTTTCATCCGGTTGAGATAAGTTGGTCTGAAAAATTTTCTGAGTTTTGCTGTAATATTTTCCTGAAAATAAAAATCTCTCTCTCCTAACAGGTTTTCCCCTTGTGGGTTTTTCCTGGGCAAGTTTGCAAAAAATTCCTAAGTCTGAAATTTCATGGTGTGCATTTAATATTTTTATTTTGTCATTAAAGTTGAGTTACAACAGTGTTTTTATCAGTCTGAAATTTTGTCCAATTTCCAGCCTTGTATTATTTCTGGGTTGGGCATTAAACATAGATAAATTTTTGACATTTAAACCGGTGGCTGAAACTGAGAAAAAAATTCATTATTATGAAAATGTATTAAATGCTAATCAAGTTAGGACTTAATCTATGGCAGCATATAAAACTTAACATGGTATCAAAGCTAGCCTGAAAAGAGCAGCTTTCATGAGGTAAATCTCTCTCCCCTTCTCCAGACAAGAAAATTAGGGTTTTCTAATAAAGTGGAATTTTTGAGTGCAAGTGACATAGGGAAGTGCGCCCCTCCTAGGCGCATCTTTTGGCACCAAGATCCAAGTTTTTTAGTGGGTAGATCCTTCGGAAAGTCAAGCCCTAGTTTGGCTTGAAACCAAAAGACCAGAAAACCAGAAACATAACCAGAAACTACAGTCCAAGATCTTGCAAGTCCAGTTTCAAGGGTTAGATTTTGTATTCTTTAGAAACTGACTGTACCATCATACTCACCTCAGTCAAGCGCATCTTTTGGTGGGTATAGTTTTCATTTCTGAGAAATTTTCAAATTTTGTCATTTTCGGATCTTTGGGACAAGATGTCTCCAAGCACTAAGCTTGATGACAAGTTGGAAGGCATAGAAAACTTTCGTGCTTGGAAATACAGAATATGACTCATTCTAAAAGAGAATGATCTTGCAAAGTTTATCAAAGGAGTTGTGCCAGAGCCCGAAGAAGATGAAGCAAAAGAAAAGTACAAGAAAGACATGATTAGAGCCAAGAGGATCATAGCTGATTCAATCAAGGATCACTTGATTCCTCAAGTATCCTCTAAGGATACACCTAAGGAAATGTTTGATGCCCTATCAGGAATGTATGAAGGAAGAAACATCAATCGAAAGATGAACTTGAGAGCCCAACTCAAAAGTACAAAGATGAGCAAGGGTGAATCTATCCATGAATACTTCACAAGGGTCTCTCAATTCAAAGAATAACTAGAATCAATTGAAGACAAGATTGATGAAATTGAACTGCTAATGACCACTCTCAATGGTCTTACTAGACCATGGGACTTCATCCAAACAATCTGTGCAAGGAAAGAAAGCCTAAAATTTGATATCCTATGGGAAGAATGTGTTCAAGAAGAAGCTAGAGTAGCTAACTTAGAAGCACTACTTAGAGATGATGACCATGCTCTAGCTACTCATACCAGAAGAAGAAAAGGAAAGGATCATTTTAAGAAGGAAACTCATAAGGGGTTGTATCCTCCTAAGAAGTTTCAAAAGAATAAAAAGGGAGATTACAGGTAGAAAGATTTCTCCACTTATCAATGTTACCATTGTGATAAGATATGACACATTGCCATAAATTGTCCGACAAAGAAAGAAGAATATAAGAGGAAGAATAACAAAAGACATCATGCTAACTTAGCAGAAGAAGAAGAACCTCCCAGGAAGTTAGCAAAATAAGAAGTTGAAGAATATGTTCTCTAGAAGATGTATCTATCACTAGAGGGTGGCTTGTACGACTACAAATTGAGAGGTCACTTAGAAGCAACCTTGATCCATGATTCTACAAGATCATAGAAGGCTTGCTCACATAAAACTATAAAAGTCCTCCCACATGTGAGCAAGATAGTTATAGGTATACTAAACCTAAATATTGATCATGAAGATGAAGGTACAAGTCGAGAAAGTGCCAACTTGAAGAAACATATGAAGAAGTTGTAGCTCCTAGAGCTGCAAAACCAATGAAGGAAGTTGCACCTTCTCTTGATGATGATATTTCGAAAGAACATGATATGTTGGAGCCCCAAGAACCTCCCCACATGAATATCTCCCACAAAAGAAAGCCAGCTTGGGCCCGTGAGATTATTCAAGAAGCAGATAGGTATGGTACTCCAGAAGGCTCCACAAGGAAGAGCAAGAAGCCAAAACCATTTCTGTTGAAATACTGAGAGGGGGGTGAATTAATATTTGCACTATTATAAAATTTTCAATCAAGAGCAAGTTGCTAATCACCAATCATAGCATATCATTAATGTACACAAAAACAATAACATGCACAGTACACAATATTTTTGACGTGGAAACCCAAGTACTGGGGGTAAAACCAAATAAGCCTTTTTAAAAATAAATTTTACCCAGCAACAACTGGGGTAAACAAATTTAATACAACTTTACCAGCTACAACTGGAAGGTGCTACAACCCCTCGGCTTTGTCAGCTACAATTTACAAGCTTCTACAACATCTTAATTCACAAGATTGTGAGCCCTAGCACCACCCTACCACCTTGAAGAAAAAGAGAACTGAACCTGTGGACCTGTCAACCAATCACTGAACTTCCTGCTGAAAACCTCTGGTCTCTGATCAAGTCATCACTATATACTGATAAGCCATTTCACTGCCATGCACTACTCATGTACATCATTGTACACCTCATCATACACAATTATTCATCAAGGAGTTCTGCTATGCTTTCATTGATCATCTTGCATCACCATAGAGCACAAGCATGCATATCATCATAGGTATGCATCATCGTCATAGGGTATGCATCCTTATCATCAAATATACATCATCATCACAGTGTGCATCGTGCATGCATCATCAAACCATAGCATGCATGTTCATGATAGTATATAGGAATGCATAATCACATTATCATCATCATTTAGTATGCATCAAGTATGCATCATCATCATCATTTAGTATCAATGATCATACCTTACACAAGTAGTGCATGTCAAGATTTTAGACTCCACACTTGGGTTGTGTATGTCTACTGTCACCGAAATTGTCTATTGTCACCGAAACTGTTTGTTGTCACTGAAACTATCTGTTATCATCGAAATTGTCTACCGTCATCGAAACTGTCTGTCGTCACTGAAATTGTCTGCTACCACCGAAACTGTCTGCTGTCACCAAAATTGTCTGCTGTCACCGGAATTGCCTGCTATCACCGAAGTTGTCTGCTGTCACCAAAATTGTCTGCTGTCACCGGAATTGCCTATTGTCACCGAAGCTGTCTGCTGTCACCAAAATTGTCTGTTGTCACCGAAACTGTCTGTTGTCACCAAAACTGTTTGTTGTCACCGAAACGGTCTGTTGTCACTGAAATTTTCCTTTAGCCAAGGGAAAATCTCAGACCTTGAATTGATAAGAACTGTGTTAACCTTGAAAAATATCCCTGTAAAGATCCAGGTCTTAGTTGCCTCAGTCACACTACAAAGTGTTACATTCGTTGATGGTTGAAATGTGACAAATGCTTGGTGTATTTATACACCTACTAGACGTGGAGAGGGAGATAGACTAGGGCCGACTTTCTTGAGGGGTTAAAGTATTTTATTGAATTAAATTTTTATTTTTAAACTTAAACTCTTAAAGGGGCCAACCTAACTAGGTTTGCAAACCAAGTGTGTGTGGGTGCCTAGTATTTAAGAGAGGGTCAAATATTTTATTAAACTATTAAAAATTGTTTTAACACTTCAAAGGCTAATCAATGTAAAGGTGCAATGGGCATCATCATGGGCTCGTTGTGCAACATCATTAGTGTTTTTAAGGGAAAGGCATACAACATAGGGTCAAATTCTAGTTTGTGGGCTTAGGAACAAAGGTAAGAGTTTTAGGGCCTTTTTGTTGGGTCATCAATGTCACCACAAGTGAAGGTGTGATTTACTAGCCACCAAGAACCTCAACACATAACCATCAAGGCGTGGGGGTGCCTAGACTTTTCTTAGGGTACCATCACCTCATTACAAACACAAATGACCACATAATGGGTCACTTGGACTCTACACTTTTTCAACCCACAAATGACACTTTCTAGGGTACTAGGGCATAGGTTGTGGTACTGGGCTCCAAAGAAACAACTAGGTAACCATAGAAACAACTTAGGGGAATTTAAACACTCTAAAGGGTGTACAAGGCTTTTGCCATTATCCCAAGGGCTCCAAGGGCTTTAGACTTGGGCTTGGACAAGGTAAAAAGGTCTCCTTTGACATTGCCAACTACTTAACCCTCAGGGGCTCGTCAAGGGCCACCAAGACATAGCGACACACCTGTTGGCATCAATGACAATTTATTCAACAATTTCCTAGTTATGTGGCTTTGATATGAGATTTTGTAGACAAAGAACCTACTTGTTTTGAAGTAGTTGTTCAAAATAAAGAATGGGTAGAAGTATGACGGAAGAATACCAATCCATAATGAAGAATGATGTATGGGAAGTAGTTCCCAAGCCAGAAGGAAAAAGTGTGGTATCTTCTAAATGGATCTACAAGATAAAACATACAACCGATGAAAGTATTGAGAAGTACAAAGCTAGATTTGTGGCTCGTGGATTCTCTCAAAAGGAAGGAATCGATTATGAAGAGACATTTGCTCCTGTAGTAAGGTACACTTCTATCAGAACCATCATGGCAATAGCAGCCAAGACAAAATGTAAGTTACATTAGATGGATGTGAAAACAATCTTCCTAAATGGTGTTATTGAAGAAGAAGTGTACATAGAACAACCACAAGGTTTTGAAGTCGAAGACAAAAGAACATATGTCTGCAAATTGAAAAAGGCTCTGTACTGACTGAAACAGGCTCCAAGAGCTTGGTATAAAAGAATCGATAGCTTTTTTACGAGCTTGTGATTTACCAAAAGTAAGGTTGATTCTAACCTTTATTTCAAGGTTATGGATGATGAACCTGCCATATTATTGTTGTATGTGGATGACTTATTCCTGACAGGTAATGAGAAGCAAATCTCAGAGTGTAAGAAGAAGCTTGCTTTAGAATTCGAGATGAAAGATCTTGGCTTGATGCATTATTTTCTAGGTCTTGAGGTATGACAAAGATCATAAGGAATCTTCCTTAACCAAGGGAAGTATGCAATGGAAATCCTGAAAAGGTTTGACATGCTGGAATGTAAAGCCATGGCTACACCCATGGATACACACTTGAAGTTGTTGGTTGATGCGTTGTTAGAATTAGTGGATGTGACACTATACAAACAGATCATTGGTTTATTGATTGATGTATCTGAGGAATACCCGACCAGATATATGCTTTGTTGTGAACACTTTGAGTCAGTATTTGATTTAAAACACTTGGTTGTGAACACTTTGAGTCAGTATTTGGTTTGGTACTTGTGAGAGGAATTGGAGCACATATGGCAACTTGTACAGTTTGAAGAAGAGCAGGCTTGAGCTGTCCAAAGCAGAGATGATGGTGTATGTGCACACCAACCTTCATCTTATTTACATGAAGAGGGAAGAGTGGGTGAAGGGAAAGACAAAGATGTGGGATGTCTTTCCTGATGATATGGGTTTGGACAACAGTACTGAGTTGGCATTAACCAACCTGGATCTTAATGATCTAGTGCTAGAGCCAGTGACGTTTGATGATAGTGATCCTTTGGAGGGGTCATCCTCCACACCAACAAATATTGATCCCTAGATGGGTGGAGAGGAGGAGGAGGAGGAGGACGAAGAAGAGAGAAGTGATGAGTTTGTTGATTCAGGCATGGAGGAGGACTATTGATAGATGAGATTCTTCATTCTTCCATCTTGATCTACACCTTTTTGTATTTACTATTACTATTGGTCTATTTGGCATTTTCCAGTGGCATTCCGACATCTATGTAATACATTTTGATTTTGACGACTTAATGAGAAATATGGTTCTGACTCCTGAGTATTGACATCTTGATCTATGACTATCATGAGTATATTGTATCATGAATTATCTGTGTCTCATAATTTCATTGTGATTACTGATTTGATTTGTAAATGTGTAATACTAATTACTATTGTTAAATGTGCATTGATTCTGATTTCTATTGAATATTTGTAAAAAATTGGATCTATATGTCTATATTTTTAATATATATATATATATATATATATAATGTGTCCTACGTGTCTTGATTCCGGGGGTCACCGTGTCCTTGTCGGACACTCGAATCCCTGTGTCCTTCGTGTCCCGTGTCCTCGTGTCAAGGGACTTAGTTTGACAACCAACCGTAGTCATACAGGCCGAACAACAAATCTGTATAGGTTGTATGGATCGTACAAATACATTGTATGGATCTGTATAGGATTGTACAGACCGTATGGAGGCTGTACAGGTGCAGAATGGCAGCAACAAAAGATCAGGGGTTTTGGGGGGCAAATGTGCAGGAGGAAGATTTTCTCTGTGGAACAGATTTGCTAGGTTTGTTGATTGTATTTTTTTCATTGGGCCATTTTCCCAGTAAGGGAGCCTTTGTAAGCTTGGAAGTTTTTAATGAAAAGCTGAATTGAAGGGCGGAAATTTCTGTGCATGTGTTAGATCTGTTTCCATTGTGTTTGCTTCCGCTATTTAAATTTTGTTAATAATTCCAGAAGTATAAATTATTCAGTGAGCTGCAAATTTAATCTTTAGCAAGAAATTCACTAAGAAACTCTTTATCTAAATTGAACCTGCAAATCAATTCATGTTTACGGAAATAAGTAGACTGATCCACTGCATCTTAATCCAACATTATGGAGAGGGACAGAACTTTTTTGAACATCCTGACATGTTAGGGCACAGAGGCAAGACGACAATTGATTCACCATGGTTTCCTTTGATTTGCATTTCCTTGAATGTCTTTGTTGCTGTAGGTGGGGGCAAGTGCACTAACTGAAAAGGAGCGGCTCCATCTGGCATCAATGCACAGATCAGGGAGCCTAAATCTGCTAAGGGGGCAGCTTGTGAGAGCTTCGGTGGTGAGATCAGTAGAGATGCGGGAGCGGACCGATGAAGGGAAGAACCATCTGGAGAGGTGGCTATTGCAAATCCGAGTCTTGGAGGTCCGTTGGCAATGGGCTTCCATGTGACAAACCCAATGCCTTCAAGGCCATTGTACCTGTGGAGGTAGCTAAGGCATGCACGCTAGCTTCTATGCTCAACAAACCCTAGCGTCTTGTGGAGCTTCTCCCATACCCTCAAATAGAGTATTCTTTGTTGGTGCAAGTTTTGTTCCAGAGTTTTTACATGTAGTTTTGCATGGTGTTCCAATTGTTTTTCCCATGCTGAGAAATCACAGGATCAATCTTTCTATCTTTATTAACTCTTTTAGCACCTCCATGGCTATTGATCCATAATTCCATGTACCTTTTGTCTTTGTGGGTGTACTTAGCAGTCATTTCATCCCATGACTACATAAGGCCTGGATTTACTAATGAATCTCGTCTTGTGAGTCCCAAACTTCAAATTTTTTGCCTGTGCTATTATATCTTGTCCATTCTCCGGAGTATACTATCTTCATAATCAATATTGCCTGTTTGCAGATGTACTTTTTGTAAGATGCATGAATTCAGTGCTTCTCTACTTTCCAGATATTGAAGGACAACCAAATTTAAAATGTATTTCTAGGGATGGAGGAGCAGGAGTTTTTAGCTTGTAAATTACTAAGATGTTTTATTGACTTTGACTGACTGCTATGATGTGGGCTTGCATACTGCTATTTATGTTAATTAACAACTATTAGGTAAGTTGATCTACTGAGATGGGATTATTATTTAATGCATTCTTCTAGCTGTCCCTACAACTGGCAAGTTAAGAGTTTATCAGTCAATGAATTTAGTGTACTTGGTTGGAATATTTGGATTATGTAATTTTTCTGCATGTGGTCCTATAGCTTACATATTATGGTTTGTATGTTGCAAATAATTTCTCTGTTTATAATGCAGGATGAATCAGCAGGGAGGATTCTAGAGCTATGTCTTATGCACATTGCCATGGCAGAAATTGTAGTTCTGGGCACGCGATACCAAGTTGTCATTAATGAGGTCTCTTGCATTATGGGTTAGAAATGGCCTTCTCTTTTTTGTTCTGGCATTTTACTCTTCATACATTTCAATTACCATTAAAGAGTAAGCACACACCTTTTTAACTCTGCAGGCAATTGATTTGGCAAAACGCTTTTGTGATGGTGCTTCACCTCGTATAATCAATGGTTGCCTCCGAAGTTTTATTGAGAAAGAAAATTATGTGGGGAAAATTCCGTCTCAAAGTCTGATAGAATCTCACCATCAAAGTGAAATCCTGGAAACCTCTTCTTCGAATACTAGTTAAAGCTTGAAAGAAAAATCCGCAAAGCAAACAATGGCAAAGAGAAATTTACCAACAGGCACCGATTTCTCTTTTTGATGTATGGCATATACAGATTTACAAAATCCATATACATGAAGGCAGAGAGTTCTGGTTCACAATATGCACGAAAGCAAGTGGGCGGAACATAATTGATTTGGTTGCCTGGAGCTAGCAGTTACCAATGATTTGGTCATTTCTTCAATTCCTGAGAAGCTTCACCACATTAATATTGGGATATGTATCATGTAAACTATACTAATGCAGACACAAATGTTGTTTTCAGAGTTTTAATGGTTTGTATTTTAAATAGAAAAAGGTCAAACTTTATTGAATCACTGTGTTGGAACACACAGCATTATACTTCGTAACTGTAACTGTATAGATAAGCGTGACTCATCTTCTCACAAAATACATATATCGGAAAGAGGGCAGTTTATGTAAATCTGCAGAAATTACCCATGGTATTAAGTGACAGGAAGACTGTCTGGGTATACGATAAATTATAAAAAAAATCATCTAAAAGAATTCTTTACTTTCCCTTGCTTATGGTTTTACATAGAAGCCATTATTACCTGGATGAACTTGGGCAGATTAATTATACCAAAATGTCAATGGACAAGTTGTAGTTTACTATATATTTATAATTTTATATTGAAAAGAATCGTAGATTTGAGTGAGCTTTATGCATTATATATCTGATCTCATCTAATCTTGTTCTTGTTCATGTTCATGGGAAGCAATGTGATTTTCAAGGGTCAAGGCAAGGTTGTTTCCCCCCCCGGAAATTACAGTCCTTGATATTCAACATTATGGGAATTGTTCATGTTCATGTTCATGGGAAATTACAGTCCTTGATATTCAACCTTATGGGAATTGTTCATTGTTCACGTGACAACGTGACATTTATGTGAATGCTGATATATGAAAGACTATTAGATAATTGTCAGGCCCTGAAATTTACATTTTGTATTGTGAAAAGCTAGAGTATTGTGTGAATTAATTGACACAAGGTTATACAGGTTTGTACATGTGCGTGAAGGAGTAAACTTTCTACCCGACCATTTGCACCGATCGGACGACCTGGCTTGCGTGAGCTATCACATCATGTGTTGCTGGTCATCCGATAGGTGCAAATGGTCGGGTAGAAAGTTTAATAGTTGCGTGAACATATGTTCTAGTAATTATTATTATTTGATGTATATAAATCTTTTGAATAATTTTCTCACCATGTGGGCTTTTATTTTATACTATTTAATGATGTCAAATCCTTTGAATTTTGCCATGTATTACCATGTGGGCTTTTCTTTTATACTGCTTAATGGTGTAAAGTCCTTTGGTTGAATTTTGCCCATGTATTACAAATTTACAACACATGTATAGAAATATGTCTCTACCATAGCAGGAGGGAATATAGCTATGGAGGGAATATGGCTTTCGCTTCGCAGTCAAATTGAGTTTGACTTTGTTACCATGAAAGTAAATTTTTATTTAGTTATCAATTGTTTTATAAATTTTAATTATTAAATTGAATTTAAAAAAAACAATTAGAGTTTAGATTTTTAATATTACATAATTTATAAATTTTAATTATTAAATTGAATTTTAAAAAATTACAATTATATTTTAGATTATTAATATTATATTTTTTTATTGGTTTTTAGGTTTGATTTGACAAATAAGCCCTTCGTTACATGTTAATTTTTTTTAAATATAAAATATAAAATAAAAATAAAAATAAAAACTAAAAAATTGTCACTTGTATAGTTCAATTAAACGCTTGTATTAAAGTGGGGTATAGCATTTATGGCATCATTTATTGGATTGACTTCATGCTAAGTTGGTCCACCAACAATTTACATTGAAATTGATTTAAGCCTTGTTATATTTTGTGAGATCTAGTTGTATTAGTATGTCATCTTGATCAAATTTGCATCATGAAGTTGTGTCACCCATGGGCAATCCACATCTTGGACCGAGGTCTTCGTTACAATATGTAAGCATAAAACAAGTCCGCCCAACCTACCCAACCCAACCCAAAATTGAACTTCAACCAAAAGGTGTAAGTGTGCAGAAGATTTCGTAGTCTCGTTGGTGTGGATTGTTAGTAGGCATCGAGTTGTGGAAATAGATGATAATTAATATTCATGTGTCTAAATCATGGATTGACTTTTTGTCATGTGTGAAGGAATTCGGAGAAAACGAAGGCACCCCACCCCAATGACCAAGCATGATAATTCCCCAGCAAAGAAATAACCCTCAAGTCATGCCAATACTATCGAGTATTGCACTAAGGCTTAGGAAAATAATATGAAGACTACAGGTAGACCGATTTCAGGAACAAACCTAGGTTTTTGTGTTGTTATGATAATGAATTTGGAGCATGATTCTGGGATGTGATGAACATATTTAGACAAACATGTGGTTTCTCCATCCCACACACGGCAATTGCAATATACAAAGACTCCAATCATTCATGGCATTTGGTTTACAATGCTAGAAGCATGGGGCTTATGGGCCTGGGATCACAAACGGTTGTGGCCATGTGTTGGGTAAGTTCCTCTTTTGATGGACATGTTGAATGTGGATGCCAATTTGGAAATAGTGTTACAAAAATATTTTATTTCATTGTTTTATTTTAGTATGTTGAGTCAATCTTTGGCATATAGAGGTGGAAAGTTCGAATCTTGTAGCACTCTTTAATATGCCTTTTAAGCTATTAAATCCAGATGTAGCAAGTGCCCAGAGGGATCAAATTGCATGAGGTGCAAACCTTTTCTCAACTTGTACACTCTAGAAAAGGTTTGCACCTTGAGGGATTTGATCACTTTTGTCGCTTGGTAGATCTGGAGTTAAGATGGATCTATATTGGTTTAATATGTAAATAACTCATATCTACTCAATCTCTCATATGTAAATACATGGTATAATGATGACTCAACTCCCAAATAGCATAGCACGAAGTATCCAAGTTTCATTAATTATTTTAGTTTTAATTAATTGAAACATGTATCTTTTTGGCTTTGAACTTAGGGGCAACATTGTAAAATTTTTGTTTAATTAATATTTTATTAAAGTGTCATGTGAGTTCCACATTTAGCATAAATTACACTTCTCCATCATATTGAGCTATAGATAGTGCCTCTCACATAAATAACTGATTATAGGAGAAAAAAGGAAAATTGAAGTGAAGAAAAAGGAAAAAGGTTTCACTTTAAATTAAGTGTTGATTCTCAAGTAAAGAGTTCAAGTATGCCAAGGGAGTCATAAAGTTTCAAAAGACATCCATAAAAAATATTATTTTGTGGGTTTTTTGTACTTGGTGTATTTATTTATATTGTATAAATAAAATGGGGAATAAGTAAATTGTGAACTGTGAATTCTATAGACAAATAAATTCTACAGTAAATATTAATTTTTGAGAGAAAGGAAAATAAAAATAATTCAGATGAACTAGCATATTATCAAGGGGATAGTAAAAAATTACAATTTGCAAATAATATCAAGAAATATTTTAAGGAAAGGGTTGAACAAAGAAATACAATTACTCCTTGAAAAACCATAATTATGTGTTGATTCACAAATCAAGGAATTAAAAGACAAGAAAAAATCCAACAAGGACTTGCAAGAAAAAGAGAAATTTCTCTCTTAAAAGATCATAGTAAAAAATTATTTGCACAAATCAAGTAGCCAAAATATACGAAGCAGTGAAATTATAAATTAGAACAAGATAATCAAGATCTCGAGAATAAATTATTAGAAAAGTAAAAAAAATCTCACAAAGAAATTTAAGTAGATGTTTCTTGAACAAACAAACCTGTTAAAATATGAGAAACCAAAGAATTAAGACCTTGAAAATTAAGTAAAAAAGCTAGAGAGTGAAGAAAAAATTTCATGCCTAAGGGATCATAATCAAATATTACTTACACAAATTAAGAAGTTAAAAAATGATAAGAAGTTTCCATAGGGAAACTTCTAGCGACTTTTCGACAATGAAGCATTGATTGGTAAAAGAATAATTGGCAATCCTATTGAACTAGCGAAGTCTTTAGATGTAAAAATCAAAGTCATGGAGAAAGGAACCATTAGAGATCTCATTGACATCACAACTTAGAAAATTTACAAATCCAATGGAAGTAAGAATATATTCAAATGTCGAAGTACACACAATGGGAAAACCAAGTGTGCTTACTAGTAAAAATTCAATGATTAATAAAGCGACACATCTACGAAGAAGACATGATACAAAAGGTGACTAGGGAAACACAACAAGTATGATAAGGGAAAAACATGCAACAACGAAATCTTATCAATATTCAAATCGCAAGAGTCAATGCTTCAATTGATTCGTACATCAACATGCTAAGAACAAAGACAATATTCAAACCACACTTCAAAGAATATTAATTATGGTATAAATTAGTCTCAAAACAGAAGTCGTTGCCACACAAATCCACGTAATATCAAATTAAGGTGGTTAGGCCCTTCTACATTTGACAATTTTGCGCAACTCTTTGGAGATCAAATCGTCTTATGTCTTCAACATGAAGAATGAATGATTATGACATAACAAAGACATAGCCTTCCATAAAATACTTTTTGAACAAAACATCTTTGAAGCAGAGAATGTAATAAACATAAAACATAAAATAAATAGTAAATGAATAAAATAATAATAATGTACTAGTTTCCTTAACGGTTATAACCCTTCATCATAACCCTTCACCTCATGACTTATTTGTGTATATATCTAAAATAGAATGGTCTTGCTTATGTTGATCATGCTTAGAGTTGCATCTCAATTGAGACTCTTGCAATGTCTTCTGCACTTATTCACAAATCTTCATAATGTTGAATTCGATGGATTTAGCTTGCTCATCTGGATGATGCCTATAAATTGTCCCCATAATTGGGTAAATCAACCATAAAAGGCTTGAAATAGAAATCCTAGAAAAATCTTAAAGGATGAAAGGTCTTCTGATCCATGGATTTCCTTTTTATATGCATGATGAATATAATGGAGAGTTTCATCCCACATATTTGGTTATTTTGGTTATCGGTAAATGTATATACACAATAAATGTATTAATGTGTAATTACTACTACTTCATTTTGTTTATATATCTACAAATGAAATGTAGTACTCATTTTTTAACTTGGTGACCATCCATGCACATGGCATGATCCAAAATATGGATGAGACATATGTTGATCCTACATAACACAATAGACATAGGACATCCAAATTGTACCCACACATGTGTAAAGAATAATTTTATTGCATTCCCCATTATCATTAATATCCTGCACGCTATAATAAATATGAAAGTGTTATTGAGTTTATTGACAATCTAGAAATATAATTGTAATGGTGCTTAGCCTTTGGTAATCCTTCAACAAAATCCATTGAGATACCCTCCCATGGTATGGAGGGTAGTAGATGTGGATTGTATAATAGTTCTGATTTTCTATTCGAAGTTTTAGAGATGTTACATAGAGCACATACCCTCATGAATGTCTCGAGATTTGCATTCATACATGGCTAACAAAAAAAAGTCATTGTAAATCTTCCAGGGTCTCATGTGAATCAAAATTTCCTATAAATGTTGAACTAGGAAAAGTTTCTCTCATGAATAATGTATGATGTTACCCCTTAGGAATGATGATCTATAAATAGTGATAAAGTATATAACTTTTACATGGAATCCTTGTTGACAAAGTGAGACCTTGTGTGCATCTTCTTCCCCTACTACTTTGTCAATGCCATTGGAGTTACCGAAATAAAATTTAGTCTTATTTGTCCCCACCTGACTTGTACCATATGGCCAAATTGAAATATTGTATATATGAAATTCACTTGCAGTATCGACTTTAATATAATTAAGACTACATTTACATAATTGCAATAGTTGATGGTTAGAAGAATCATCAATGGTATCCTTACTAAGAAAATAATGTTTATATACAACTCTATCATGAGTTGGATAGTTAATATTACCCTTACAAAGGTTTCCAAGTGATAATATTTTTTCCTTCATGTTGCAATAACTCTTCTCCCATGGCATACCCTAATGCATCAACTTCAATTTCAAAATATTATTAGATTTCGTAAACCTAACGTTATGGATTTACCCAAATTCTCTTTCAAAACTTCTAATTTCATAGCATGCTTTGATGTCCACAAAAACACCTTGTTACGCCAACCCATATTACAACCTAATTGTCTGAAGAAAACAATATATAGACCTTCAAAAATAACATACCAAACCTTAAAAAAAACTCATGAATTTATTTAAATTGTTGTTGATAATTAATTAAAAACACTTTGTCATATATATATATATATATATATAAATTTGAATTTGTAATTTACAAATTGTGAACTTCAAATATAAGATATAAGATGTGTGTCTTCACTATTTAAAAAATACATAAATAACAAAATGAAAAGCACTAGGAATAACTTTAGTGGTAAGCATAGCATGACTAACAATTCTACTATTCTACTATTCATTTTCATACCTTAGAAAACATGATAAACAATGAATCAAACCATGAAAATGGAGGACAATCGAGCCAAGAGATATTGTTATAATACGTCCTTTTAGTGTCTTTGTCTTCTATGGTTTTTTATTATTAACTTTTTGATAAACAAAATAATATGTTAAGAATGGTATTCATGCACAATGAAGATCAATTCAACTTATATATGTTTTTTTTTAATAATTGTTCAAAACATGAACGTGAAGCTGTTTTACATTATTTTTTTTAATATAAAATAAATATTTTTAGAATTCAAAATCATAACATGTTATTGGAATATTTTGTTTTTATTAATGAAATAATGTTTTTTTAATAATTTTGTATTTATAAATTGTTGAATTAATTATTAATTAGTATATATTCATTTTAAAAGGGATCTACAAAGTGTCTAAAAAGATTACATTTTTAGAAATTCAAACCCGTTAATAACATGGAAATGTGGAGGAAGTGTGTAATACAATATTTATAGTTTTAATTTATATATTTTGTATAGTTTTATATATATGCCATTTTAAATATTTTAAATCAATTTTGGGTCGACATGTTAATTTTTATAATATCTTATTATTTTTTATAAAGGACACGTGTTAACTCTAGAATGAGTACAGAAAGAGTTACACATCTCCCTCTACTAGGTTGTAGAATGCGCCTCTTCAACACAATAATTTTTTAAATAATTCTTTATTTATAGTATTTTGAATCAATTATTAAAATAAAAATGTTTAAGGTATGTAATATGTGTAAATGAAAATGTGAGTATGATTTTGGTTTGAATGAAGATTGGCTTTTAAATTTCTTAAAAGGTTACATTGAAAAATGTTTATAAATAGGAGTGAGGTTAAACTTTGGAAACTTAAGGAAAATAGACACGAACCTAAGGTTTGTTGGTTTGTTTGTTTTGATTGTGGTTTGTCTTACATAAACATGAAGAGAGTTTATAAGATGTTAATATATGTAATTTAGGCATTGTTTTGAGGTGGTCTATGTTCTCATTTTTTCCAGTGTATAGATTACAATATTTTTATGTGAGATGTAATTTTTCCATTAATATTTATGATTTGTAGGTAATTTTTTTTGTTATGTTTACAATTAACTCTTGGAATTGAAGGCTTGATTTTATTATTTTATGCCAATTTTTATTATTATGGTGATACAATTTGTTTTTTAACCAGTATATATCCATCTTAACTATGGCTCTAGTATAGATCCATCTTAACTATGGCTCTACGAAGCGCAGAGAGGGATCAAGTTCTCTTGAGATGCAAACTCTTTTTAATTTACAAAAATGTCTAATAAGTATTCCTAGTTGGAAATGGTCAACTTGCTTAAGTAATTTCAAAATAGGGTAAATATCAGTAAAAAATGAGGTGAGTAACATTAATAATTATTTAATCAGATAGATTTCCAAAAATTGTTTTACTTGTCTTACTTTAAAACTAATAATGAATGTCAAGAGTAGTTAATGAGTAAACTAATCCATAGAAATTTTTAAAATTTAGATTTCGAGAATAAATTGGAATTTGAAAATCATTTTACCATCAAATGAAGATTTTGAACATTTATTCAAATGTTTTTGAGAAATGACTTGTTTTTTTTTATAACTAAAAATGAACATTTACATGTTAGGGTTAACCTTGACTAGTGGTTTAAAGCACATGGTTTTAGTGGCCCGTGGTTTGTTGCTAGTTGTATTTTGCCAAAGTGAGAAGGAGAGATGATCTTAGCGTTGGCCCACCAATAATAAATCTATTATTGAAGTTTGGTTTTTTCCTAATAGGTTTTATTAAATTTTATATGTTCTTGGTTTTATAATATCTTCTTACTAAAGTCAATTGAATTTACTACTTAGTTTGTAAGTATTGCCCTAATATAGTTGTATATTTATATGAGTATAATATTTTTATTTTTTAAATTATAAGACGACATGTTATAAGTTTTTTTGTTTTACTTTTTATTATTATTATTTTAATGAGCCAACATATGCCACGTCAGCGTAACAAATTGGACACATCTCACCCACCCATTTGAGCTGTAGAAAGCGCCTCTGGACGCAATGATTTTTTATTGATCCTTATGGTGTTTTTATGTTTAAGTTTTGGAATATTTGATAAGAATGTGAGATTATAAATTTTTGCCACCCAGTTTAACGTGGTATTCAAATTGAATAACAATATCCCTCACATACACCAACTTTTGATATTTGGATTGTAGAAATTTATGTTTTTTATGAATTTTAATACAAAATAAAAGTTTTACTTCTTAAATAGAGAGGTTTCGCAAACCTTGAGCCCTATGAATTTTCAAACTTGGAGCTCTTATGAAAAATAAATAAAACAATAACAAAAAGAAACAATATTTCAACTATTAACAACTCTAATCCACTACACAGTTCAAGAGAAAATATACCTAAGTGTACCAATAAGTTTCAACACTATATATACTTGTCAATACATCAGTAACTTCTTCAATGTAAATGTTAAATCACATAACCATTTTAACCTTAACTTATGTTAAACCAACAAAACAAACAAGTGCAAAAATAAATTGACAAAACCATGATGAAATAGATGGTTTAAAATCAAATATGCACTTACACCATTATTGGATTGCTAGAAACTTCATTAATATGCATAAAGATGGAGTTCATGCACATACCATAGACTTACCTCAATGTTAGTACTATCATTTAGCCCTCCAAAACCATACTTAGAGAAAAGAATTGAAACCCTAGCTCACACCAAGAAGTATAACCTAAGGTTTCGTCTCAAAACCATAATCTTAAAGTTTCCAAGGGATGAAACCCTAAATCTAGTATTCAAGACTCTCCAAAAAGATCCAAGGAATCCTAGCGATTGGTTTACTCCTCCTAGTCCCATATCTAACATGAAATGATCCGAAAAACCTTAACAACTGGTTTGCTCATCCTAGTCCCATATCTAACGTGAAATGAATATGACTAGAGGAAGGTTATGCCACGATGGAGATACAATATTAATCTTTCTCATATATGAAAAGTGTTCTTAAATACAAATTGTTTTATCAATCCCCTCTCTTGCCCTAATTTCTTTTCATCAGACATTAGTATTTTTGTTTTAAATTTTATTTATCAAAATCAAAGTTCAAAGTATATTTTTTTTAATGCAAATATGTATAAATTTTTGTTTTAAATTTTATTTATCAAAATCAAACTTCAAAGTATATTTTTTTTAATGCAAATATGTATAATCATTTACTTTGAAGTAGATTGGTTACCTTATCATAAAATTCTATAAAAAAATGTTTTGAATTTAAAATGAAAATTATTTTTATTTTACTTAGTTTCTTATACAAACATATAAATAAACATCCACATCCAATTCTAATTATTTATATAGATTTCTTATTTTCAATTATTATATGTAAGCATCTAAAAAGCCTTTGATACAAAACATTACTCATTCAAGGTTAAATGCATTTTAATTTACATATAAGCCAAATTCTTTTTGAGGTTATTACATTTTATTTATAATTTGGATTTAGTTTTTATATTTTTTAATATTTTTATTTATTATATTTTTTAATTACATCAAAAGGTGCTCTAGAGTTATAACTTGATATTAAGTGTCATATTTTAATAATAAAAAAGTCAAAAAAAATACTAAAATTCAAAATTCAAAAACATTACATATGTTTTAAAGAAAATTACATATATATTATGTTAATTTAATTATCTTGATTATTCACGAGGTATACTTTTTTTTGGATGTATACAAAATTTAAGATAAAAAAAAGAACTACGCTTCAAGAAATTGGATTTCTCTCGATACTTGATAAATTCAAATTTTAGATAAATCTATACTGATAAGTAAAAATAGAAATAGTTAAAAATTTAAGAACTCTTTGAAATACTTAGAAAAAAGCGTATTTTTTTCCAAACAAAAAAATGTTTAACTTTTATATTTAAAAGTTGAAACATGTCGATACAATATGACTTATACAAAATAGTCCTTTTACAAAATATTCATATAGTCATACGCCTGAATATAAGAATCCTATAAACCGTCTATGTAGATGAGCTGACCAGATCAAAATCAATTTCAGAGAAGAAGTTATTCCCAAGACCAAAAAAATAAAACAAAACAATTTCAAAACCACATCCACCCAATATGCCAAGATTAGTCAAAAGGCAACAAAACTCTTGATGAAATAGTGGAACCATGCCATATCTCATAATGGATGCAAAAATCCATCTCACCTATACCAATCTTAGATACCTTATCAGCCTCAACATTATGCTCACGATATATATGCTTGAAAGTGATGCTCAAGAAAGAAGAAATCAATAAGTAGACCTTGAATTTCCAATGTTCCAAGAGTAGAGAATGGAAATTTAAATAACCATTATACCAACCAATAATGCTATGTGAATCGCCTGCAAGAAAAATATTTCCCACCTTGAAAGCCCTAGAGACAAAGAGTAAAGCTCGGAGAGGCAACAGCTCAGCCCTGGAATTGGTCCCACAACTTGCTTTCATCCAACCCTTCATTGCCACATGTTCATTTATTTTAAGAACAAACCCCACACCACAAAAACATGTTGAGCTGCCCCATCAAACCAACCAACTGGACAGTCCATCGGATAAGCAGGCTTTTGATAATGTGAGTCTTCCTCACATGTAATGGATGCTAAGATAAATAGTCCCCCACAATCCGAGCAACGACAACCGAAGGAGAAAACATCTCATCTTCGAATAAAGCATAGTTACACACCTTCCAACATTCCCATATCACAAACAGAGGAAGACAATTGAGAAGTTTCACATTGGAAAACCAATAAGAGAGGTTATTTGCTAGAAAATCCCTATCCCATACGATCCTCAAATGAAAGTACTTACCTGAGTCCTCCAACATCTGTTTGAAGAAAGAACACCTACCAAATAGATGGTTGACACTTTCATCCTTTACTTTGCATAATAAACATCATTTAGGCCCAACAAAACCTTTATGATGCAGTCAGTCCCAGGTAAGGACCCGGTAATGTAAACAAAGCCAACCAAAAAGTTTTATTTTCAGTGGGCAAGTAGCTTTCCAAATCTAACAGTTCCACCAATTCCATGGAAAGTGCCTTGTGTGTTTCCATCATCAAGTCAAAGGCCAACTTTGCAGTCACCATCCTACTATCCTTATTCCTCCCCCAAACCAAATGATCAAGACAAGTCAACATTGTAATACCCCCATGAATTAATCCCACAGTATAACAGGTCCATTCATCCCCAAGGTCACCCGAAAGATGAAGATACTAGGTTGTGACCCACCGTTGCTGACCATTTGGATCCTTCCTCCTAATTTGCTGCAAGACAACCAAATTGCTCTGATGTAAACACACAAGAAGACTCCTGGAAAATTTATACTCCCCATCCAATCGAATAATCAGATTCATCTCAATGTTAGTCAGGGTACATCTCCCCACCATCCAAGTGAGAGCTTGGTTGGTCAATGGATACCACGATAGGAAGCTAGACCAAATATAGGATGAACACCCACAACTCTTAGGCGCATTCCTGAACCCTAAATCTGGAGTAAGCCTACTCAAGTACTTGGATTTAATGACCTTTCCCCACAAACCAGGATTGAACAGGATTTGTCAGAGGGAAGTTGCACAAAGTTCCATATTGAAACTAGCCAGTAACTTGATCCCCCAGCCTCCAAAAGCCAAAGTATTAGAAAGGATTCCCACGCACAGAGATGAAACCTCCCACCAACGAAATTACCAGACCATAAGAAATGGAAGATATAATTCTTAATGGATGAAAGGATATGGCAAGGAACACAAAACAATGAGAACCACAAGACATGTATACTTTGTAAACCAGTTTTAATTAATACAAGCCTACCTCCCAATAAGAGGTACTGACCCGACCAACCCTTGATCCTCCAAGCAATTTTCTTAAGTAGCCATCCCCAATCCTTCAAATTATATCCAGACAGTTTTAGAATAAATCCAAGATATTTAAAATCAGTTACATAATTCACCATTTGGAAGTCCAGGACAACCTTAACTGTTTTACACCCGGCTTCATCAACATTGGAAAAAGTAAAACATGACTTATTCATACTAAATTCAAGGCCCAAGGAATCACAAAAAAGAGAGATGAGCGAATGAAAGGCTTGCCACTCAGCCACCGAACCTTTTCCGAACAAGAGAACATCATCAACAAAGATCAAATGAGAAAGATTCACAATCCCAACAAAACTAACCCCGTCAATCACCTTGTTCTCTTTAGCATTCCTTAGAAGCAAACTGAGCCCTTCTATAGCCAAGATGAAAAGATATGGGGACAGGGGACATCCCTACCGAATAGCCCTGTAGCTAAAGGAAAAATATGATGGTGAGGCATTGATCGAGATCCCAAATCAAACAGAAGAAACACAACCCATAATCCGCAAGAAAATTTCATAAGATAACCAACCCATCTGAAGGACAATAAGTCTAAGGTAAGACCAGTCCAGTCGATCATATGCTTTAACCAGGTCTAACTTGAGAATGAAGGCCTTCTTCTTTGTCAGCTTAAGGGAGTGAAGGCATTCCTGTGCAATACCTATAGCATCTTGTAAGTGTCGGTTAGGTTAAAAACCAAATTGATTCTCTGAAATATACTTATCTAGAAAAGGCTTCATTCGGCTAGCAATAATCTTCGAAATAATCTTGTACAACATATTGTAGAGTGAAATCAGGCAGTAATCATGGAAACGTTCTTCGGAATAAGGGTGATATATGTATAATTCAACTCATTAGGGATCAAACATGTCTTTTGAGTATCATCAATGGCTTTAGTAATATCAGTTCCCAACAAGTCAAAAAAGTGCAAATAGAACTCAATAGTCCACTCGTCGGGCCTGAGGATTTTATCTTTATGAAACATGTTAAGGGTATGCTTTACCTCCTCCAGAGTAATGACTGCACCAATATTTGCACAATCTTCTTCCTCGAAGAAACAAGGGAACAATTTAATAACATTCTGCTAAGTTAGCAAATCAGCGTTAGAAGGTTTGGAATAAATACCAACAAAATGTTTAGCTGCCGATTCTTTCAGCCCACTATCCCCCGAAATCAGTTCCCCCTATGAAGTCTTCATATCCCACACCGCATTTTTTAATTTACACATCGTTGCAAAATGTTGGAAGTATTTTGTATTGTTATCACCCGTCGCCATCCAGATTGCGCGACTCTTCTATCTCATAGTCTCCTCCTTAATGCACAACAAAGACCTCCTCTGAGCTTCCAATTCAATAAGACGATGCTTTCTTTCAACATAAAAAAAACCATCATCAGTGCCTGCCGACAATAGTTGCAATTCAACTTCAATCCTACACAAATCAGCCTGATTCCATAACTTTTTATCACATTCCCATTTTCTTACTTCCACTTTCAGAGAGTGCAATTTAGAAACCAGACTCTGAATCCGAGAGCCCCCATCATCCTACCTCCAATTTCCCTAGAAATCATGAACTAAAGCACATAAGCCATCATCCTCCAACCAAATCAGACTAAATTTAAAGGGATATTGACACCTTTGAACATCAAAATCCATCTGGAGACATATAGCTTTATAGTCAGAACAACCCGTAAAATGGGCCCAAGTCTTAAACATGCAAATATTATCCAACAGGGCCTTCACCATCAAGAACCTATCTAGGCGTTTCGCAACCCCCCCGACACCACATTGCCCATTAGACCAAGTTGAGACCAACATAGAGGGTAGGACATCATTGAGTTTCGTCGACTCAAATAAATTGAGCCTAAATACTCAGACAAAGGATCAAATAATTTGCCTTTACCCTAGAGTTCCCCCAGATGGAAAGTGCAGTGAAGATCCCTTGCCAAAATCAAGGCAGGATCATCTAATAACCCAGGTTATGCAATCACATCCCAAAAGACCATGTGGTTCTGATAATGGGCATAAATATTAATCAAACGGACAATGAAGCCCAACACCTTCCCTTTAACCATAATACCAGCACAAGTGATAAATTCCTAAAAACACGCCACCGACGGGTCCCAAGCAACCAACATACCACTAGAAAGACCGGTGGCATCCAACACACAAACATGCTAGGTCAGTTTGATCTTAAGAAAAGAGATACAAGCATCCGAAGTAGAGATCATAGTTTATTGCAGGAGAACAAACCCTGAGCGTAAAACCCCCAACAGTTGTTTCAGGGAAGCTCTCTTAGGGTCGCTACCAAAGCCCCGAATGTTGAAGGAAGTCTCAATCATGTGGTAACCAAGTCCAGGTTTGTATCTCTAAAAGCCCGAGCATCAAGGTCCCCACCCTCCAATGAAGAGTGAGGTAAGCCTAAATCAAAGAGAGACGTCTCCTTAGGGTTAATCCACTGCCCATCCAAATTATTAGGCTTCCTTGAAACCCTGACTACCTTTGGATTTCTAGTCTTGTGTCCCTTACCCAGAGTAAAATTAGGGTTACAAATAGTGGAAATAGGGATCACACTCGATTGATCCTTTGACAAGGAAGAGGTGTCTAAAGGTACCCTCACCTCCGCAGGGGAAAGTGTGGACTCAAGTATAGGGGAGGAGGAAATATTGATCTCCAATAAGGAGGAACCAATTTGAGGTAGTGGAGGAAAATCCTCAGTAAAAAATGGTGGTCCTGCAGAGTTTCCCAGTCCTTTCCCAGTCACAGATGGCAGAACAAGTACAACAGGGTCAGGATACAACAATGAAGGTTGTGCGATAGCAGGTAAAGTAGAATCACACCTATCCCTCGACTCAACACCAGTTAATGCTGCCCCAAAACGCGCACCTAACATAGGTAAAAAAGGAGAGGAAACAAAAGCATACAAGTCATCTATCGACACGAATTTAAGAATAGTAGGAAAAGATTCCACAAATTTACCTAGAAATGAATTCGTCGAACCATGGTCCAACGGAATAGGAAACCGAACCTACGAGACAACATCGTCCATCACATCCAGCTTAGCTACCTGTGGAGTAGTAGAAACAACCCACCTGAATCCTGAAGGGCACTGAGCAATCTGATGTCCCATCCTTTTGCACTTGAAGCAACAGAAGGGGACTCTCTAGTAGTCCAACTGTTGAATGAAAGCGTCCCCCTCCCAAACAACCTCAATCTCTGTCGGTAGAACTCCAACCACATCCATGTTAGCCAGAACTTGAGGAGCCATTTGCTCAACACCTGTCAAAGAGGAAGCTTCCACCATAATGAAAGAGCCCATAGAATTCACAATGCCCATAAATCCCTTAACATTCCAACAAAATAATGGCAAGTCAAGAAGAATGACCCACATGTGGCATCGAGGGAGGGAGGACTTCCAAGGGTCAAAATCTAACTGCCAACGTGCCAACACTAAAGAACCCCAACCAATAACCCAGTATCATTGCTCAATAGTCAGTCGATCCTCAACATACAAAAAGTGGAAGACCACCCAACCATTCACTAAGATCATGATGCGGGGAATATTCGTAGCAAAGGGTTTCCATTTGACATGCACCCAGACGATAATATCATCCCTCGTCAAACACAAGAATTTGAATTTCCCGACCAGAGCCCTCTCCGAAAGATTAGTCACCATATCGCATGTGACATCCCAACCAAGAACATAGAGGGGCCTTCCCTTCTTCACCTTCTCAAAATGGAGGCGTATATTTGAATTCTGTAGCCCCATAGAAGAAGGGACCTCCCTAACAGGTTTTGCAAAACCGACAACGAGGGTCATACCCACTACACTCCCGACAGTACGTCCCATCGAGCAGTCATGAGCCTTTCTGTCTAAAATCTGACAAGAAGACTTATGACCCGGAAACACCTCTTCCATCGACACAGAAGTTGGCACCTTCACAACCACCCACAGATGCCCTTCAGGCTGACAGGATGACTCCAAGTCAGGCCTCGACATAGGAAATACGAACACCCCAATGCCCCAAACCCTAGCACACCCAGACAACTAAAAAGACAAAATACCAGCAGTTAACCCTAAAAAGACCGGAGAAGAGGATAAAGACCTGCACCGAGAAAGACAAAAGAAGAAATCTTCCCACTTGTTTAACTTGGTTGGTTCTAGGCCAAGCAAAATGCCCAGCTGAACTCCAGGACGACAAAAGACCAACAAGTGCAAAACTCCTAGAAAAGTAAAAAAAATGATAAAACAAATTTGCCAAAACATCAGACGAACCCACATTAACAAATAGACCCCACCCTAGTCCATTAAAAAACACCCAAAAGACTAGCTTCCACCAAGAAGTCATACCCAAATCGACCAAATGAATGGGAAGGCACACCAGTCACTAGGGTTTCCGTAACGCTCCACTAGCGCTCCATCTTCAACTTGCTCTTGTTAGGAAAAAGCGTATACCACCCATTCTTTGAGTGTAAAAGAAACATATCATTACAAATGTTATCCCAAATAACATGAAACATTCTCTTAAAGAAAAACCCGAGAGTCCAAAAATGTAACTCGTATTTAAAACAAAATAGGAGGTTTACACTAGACTAAAAACGAGAACATAATGGAGTATCTAAAGCCGCCACAACAACTACGCGCCACGTACGGGTCGTACCTACTACTCCGTGCTAAATGAACGGATGCACTGTCCACTGACTGTTAATCTATTAAAATTGTATGTGTAACCCATTTAGAAAATTATTCACAAAACGGTGGACGTGCCGGAGTGGTTATCGGGCATGACTAGAAATCATGTGGGCTTTGCCCGCGCAGGTTCGAATCCTGCCGTCCACGTTTCAGTTTTTAATTTAAACTTTTGTTTTGACTCTGTTCATCAGGTGGGCTCTGCCAGCATAGGTTTGAAACCTGCCGTTCACGTTTGATGGATTCTTTGAAAGTTTTGTATTTAACTATTGTTTTGACATTGTCCAGCCTTGTGAACTGACTCTGAAAGTTTCCCACGACCCGAACACTTTATCATCAGGTGCTTTCATAGCTCAGTTGGTTAGAGCACCCGTTTAGTAAGCGGGAGGTCATGAGTTCAACTCTCATTGAAAGCATTACAGGGTACACTATTCACATTGTTGTTGCTAGAAATGTTTGATTTTGTAATTTTTTTATTATTATCTATAATTAAAAATAATTGTTACTAGAAATGTATCTCATTAAAAGCATTACAGCGTGTTAATATTGTTGCTAAAATGTTTGATTTCGTAATTTTCTTCTAGTATTCATAATTTTATTATTATTATTTATAATTAAAAATAATTGTTACTAGAAATGTATCTCATTAAAAGCATTACAGTGTGCTACTATTGTTGCTAAAATGTTTGATTTCGTAATTTTCTTCTATTATTCATAATTTCTATTGTGGTTAGAAATGTTTGATTTAGTAATTTTTTTTAATATTTATGATTAAAAATAATTGTTGCTAGAAATGTTTGATTTAGTAAATTTTTTTAATATTTATGATTAAAAATAATTGTTGCTAGAAATGTTTGATTTTGTAATTTTTTTTAATATTCATGATTAAAAATAATTGTTACTAAAAATGTTTCTCATTGAAAGCATTACAGCATGCTACTATTGTTGCTAAAATGTTTGATTTTGTAATTTTCTTTTATTATTCATAATTAAAAATAAAAGAAATGTTTGATTTTGTATTTTTTATTATTATGCATGACTAAAAATCAAAACAAAGATTTTGTATTTTTATGAGTTACAAAGCCTTCTAACAAAGTAAATTTAGTCCTACATTAGTAAAGTCATTAAAATTTTTTAAATTTTAAATTATGATTTAAAAGTTATTGATTTATGAAAATTAAGAATTTTGTGATTATATCTATCCATTTAATTTTTACATCTATACATATATGTATAGTAAATTTTGTTAAATTAATTGAAATTTTTAAATTTGAGTAGATTGTATTCTTAAAATTTATTGAATTCACTTTTTTTTAAATAATTTTTTTTTCAAACAAAACAAAATAAAACAAAATAGATAAGCTACAAGCTCTCTTTGCAAAATACATTTAAACCTGAAACAAGTAAAATAATTTTTTATTTTTTTTAATTTTAATAAATTATAATTTAAAGTTTAATAAATTATGAAAATCCAAAATTTTGATTACAAACCTTTTGTAAACATATTTTATTTATTACTTAGAAACATTTTTTACCCAAAAATACATAAGCAAACCAAGATTAAATTTATCTGAACAACAATTAATACTATCAGTTAATTTGCCAACCTATCTCCATAGTCAATAAATATCCTTTTTAATATTTTGTCACTTTTCAAGTAAAATTTAATTCACATTACATTCATGCTTGCCACCTAAATTTCCTTTGTTTTAACACAAGCTACCTTCCTACTTGCCACCTAAACTCCCTTCCTCCTCACTCATATAAATTGTAAATAGTAGTGACATAATTTCACTTTCCCTTTTTTACCCATTTGGAAATTCATTAAAACATTATCAAAGACGAAGACAAGAGGAGCCAAGGAAAATAAATTTGGAGTACTCTAAAATATTGGTATCTTTTTACATTGCAAATTTACTAAATCACAATGGATTATGGAACTTTTTCGTGGGATGTTAAACCAAAAGCTTAATTTTTTTTCTTTTTTTTCTTTTAGCTTTCAAATAAAAGAGAGTGAACTAATGTAACAAACCTAATTTCGATTTTAGTAATTTAGCATGTGGAATAAATAAATAAATAAACTTTTAAATATTTTCTCAGTACTCAAAAATGTGATTTTTTAGTTATTTGTCTCTAATAGTGATTTTAACACAATCCACTTCATATACTCACAACCTTAAATATTATCTTAAATATTTTGACCATACTTCAACTTCTAATACAATTAAAGTATTAATAATTCTCTACAATAATCTAATACCATATTAATAGTATTAATCCTTTACCTTTAAATCAAAATATTAAACAAGGTTATTGAATCATTTAACTTTTCAAATAGGTTTCCACACATCATTCCTAATTGCCACCTAAATTCCCTTTGTCCAAACCAATGTCACATGTTGTTGTGTTGGAAATGTGCACAATCTAACAAACAATATTATAGATTGAAAGATCATGGAGAACACAAACTTCAATTGCAAGATCTAAATGATGGGCATGGTCATCATCCTAATCTCTGTAATGGGACAAATGAAAAACTATTGATGTTATACTTGAGGTGAATGTACTTAGCCAATTGTTGTAGGCCTATTAAATCCATGTATATCCTATTGGTTTGTCCAAGTTGTAGTGCCTAGTTATAGGTGGTTTGCATTCCCCAAGTTAGTTGTAAGCCCTATTATTCAAGAAAACAAGTTGTAGTGTAAAGGCAAATGCAATCACATGATGTGATTCTCTCTAATAGGTACTAAGGTAGAGAAGTTGTGTTATCAAGTTGTGGAATTTACTACCGGGTAGATACATAAGTTGTAGGAGTACACATATGGTAGCTTGATACTTAATCAAAGAATATGCATCTTTGATTGAATTGGTAGAGTGAGTTAATCTTAGAGTGGGTATTGTAACTGGAAACCCATGTATTTGGTAGATGGATTTCTTTTTATATGGACATATACAGTGGTTTTGTGCAAGTACAAAAAGTAGGATAAATATGAAGCCTAATAATGAAGAAAGCCCAAGACAATGGTAATGGAGATGAAGACCAAGATAAAGACCCAATTGACTATTGAATATAAAGACAACACAACACTGAAGACAAAGATGAAAATATGACTGGATGAAAGACAAAGATAAAGAAGACAAACTCGATAGAAGACCAAGATGAAGAAAATAACAGAGCTATATTAAACACCTTCTCGTTGGGAATAGAGTACCCTACATAATGAAAAAGAAAAAGAGATTTTTTTTTTTAACCTTCTCATTCATTTATTTTCTTATTAATAGAAAACGAAAAAATTTAGAAATAGAATTTCAGAAAATAGATCTTAAAAGAACTGGAACTATGGAAGTTCACGGCTCAAATACTGCAGTAGTTTGACATTGGAATTTTTTCCACTATTTGAGCCATAAAATCAATGAAATAAATGATTGTAATCATTGAACAAACAATAAGATTGCATTTAAACCATAAATAACATAAGCATATCTCACATATTATGCCCTCCAATATCACTCATGTTATGACAAAATTATATCGAAAAAGACGAAGGAATAATTAATTAAAGAACAGGGAAGGGGACAATCCCCATCACATTGTTTCCTGATGAAAAATTCTCCTAAATTGCGATACAGAGTATCTCAAACATTGAATCAGCGTGAGAAGCAGGAACTTGCAGGGCACGAGAAGAGGTGGCCTCGGCTTCATTTTTGGAGCAAGTTGCATTAAATCATTAAATCAGTTCTGGCAATTTGCTAATTAATCTGGTATAGACTGGTTTGTTGGTTTGTATATATTCATAAACAATTTTATTTTGGCAATTTGTTCATTAATCTTGTATAGACCGATAAACTTGTTTTTGTTGGTTTGTATACATTAAAATGCATAAACGCTAATGTAAACTAAATGCTTTTTAAACTTTAATACAGGTTTTTTTTCAGAAGGAAAAAATCCTGTCCTTGATATTCATAATATGAATTAAAGGGCATCTGATGTGCCATCCCTGAGTGAGGGTTACAAACATAAAAGATCATAGAGAGAGTATCTGAAAATGGTATACCGATAATAAGACTCAACACAACAAGCTGCCCAGGGGAAGAAGCAGGAACATACCCAACAATGGCACTACCATACATCATCCACTCAACAACAACAATAAGCAACCTGTCCCTCAAAATCCATCTCTACCGTGAACATATAAGAAGCTGAGCTGCTGTCAGAATGTGCCTGCTCCCAAATCACAAAATAGGTGCAAAGAAAATGGAGTACAAGCTCCAGCACCAAGCTCAAAAGAGCATTATATTGTCATGAGTGATCGAAAGGTCATCAAAAAGTTCAGTAATGATACATGTACCGGGAGCCAAAGTCAGGGCAGTGTTCGATAGACTGACTGCTTGCTTATTATGTTCACAATAGATATGACTGAAGGACAGGTTAAGGAAACCAGAGCATAGTTTTCTGATATCTCTGCACCAGTGACTGAGATTGGGTGGAGAAAGGGCAGCAGTACCCTTAACCCAGTTAATAATGACTAAAGAGTCCCCAAAAATGTTAAGTCTAGGGATACCCATCTCCTGGGCTATATGCAAAAGTGCCCAAAGACCTATCAGCTCAGCTTTTGTATTGGTACATGTTCCTGCCCCCAGAGCAAACTCGAAGGAGTGAGTCTTATTCAAGTAAATACAGATGCCTACACCTCCATTATTTTTGACTGATGCTCCATCAAAATAACCACAGGGATATACAAGTTTTGGACCTGAGTCTATGACTCGAATCCTTTTTGCCTTTCTACAAGGAGGCTGATACAGTTGTGATAAATATTCAATCTGGAAAATAATGTTCAAGACAGTAAGCTTTTTTCCTTCAAAAATGTATGCATTCCTTGCTTTCCATATAGTCCACATAGCGAAAAACAAGAGATAACAACAAACTGAATACTTTGAGAACCTGTCAGTCCAGTTCTTCATATAGTTAAGAAGACTATCATTCAGCTATGGGGGAGTGAAATGATATTTTCCACCGAGATGACTGATAACCTCATTCCATACAATGCAACAAGAGAAAATATACTGAGCACAGTCTTCATCTACATTACAGAGAGCACACATGCCGGGCCCAATCCATCCTTTTCTCTGGAGGTTGTCCCACATTAAAATCTTATTTTACAGTACCAGCCATATAAAACAGCTTATTTTGGTGGGAAGAGTACCAGACCAAATGAGAGCTTGTAGACTGCTGCCTGCCAGTGGATGAGATGATTGAACAATAAATTCATATACAAGCTTTGCTGAGGCTCTACCGACATTTCTGTCATAATCCCATAAGAGAGTATCAGGGGAGGAATTGAGCCATCTCCAATCCTCTCGTATAATTATCCTAGGCATGTTTCCAATCCCCACAATGTCTAAGTCTTCAGCCCTGAACCAGTGATTGTTGGATCCTTCTTCAGCCCTGAACCAGTGATTGTTGGATCCTGGAAAAATATTACGTGCGTGAGCAAGAGAAGAGATATCCA
This sequence comes from Pseudotsuga menziesii, assembly GCA_001517045.1. NCBI lineage: Eukaryota > Viridiplantae > Streptophyta > Pinopsida > Pinales > Pinaceae > Pseudotsuga > Pseudotsuga menziesii. The sequence goes on from LPNX010787469.1 coordinate 668,370, forward strand.
CGTCCTCTAAATATTCCCTGAGCCCCGTAGGTAGCGTAAAAGGAGTTTGAACTCCAACGACAGGGTCAATACCTAACAGGACATCCTGTCCATTCCCAACAGGTTATTCAATGGCTTTTGTTAACCCTATTTCATTGAAATTTAATCTAGCAGTAAAAGAGATCACAAAAAGATAGTCATGAATATTGGCAACAAACGTATGTGTAAAAAAGTTATAGATTGTGCAATCTTAAAAATTATAGAATGCCACGAACGAACTTACAATCCCATCATACATACACAAACATTTTTTTGGGTATATATATATTTTATATATTTATTGTAATTTTTAATATTCTATACTTTAATACACAATTTGTATTATGTATGTTTTAAAATAAAATATCGTTGGTTTATAATTCATGTGTTTCTTAAAATAAAATGTTATTGGTTTTTAATTCATTTTTTTCTTAAAATAATATATTGTTGATTTCTAATTTTTGCAGGGTTTCTCATTCATGGATCCAAAGTTCATTTAACTTAGGAAAGGAAATGCTTACAAGCTCTTCTTCTACAAACACATCAGATTTATCTAGTAGTTTTGTTAGTATTTTTTATACAAATGATATTCATATATGCAGAAATTGAATCAGTAATCAGCATGCAAACAACTAGAGAATGGTGGAAATTTCCAAGACAACACATTGCTGAATTTAATTCAGCAAAAAGTATGGCCAAAACATCCACATTATCGTGACATATTATAGCGTCGCCACTACAGAATGTCTTTTTCTCTTTTCAAAGTGTTGTTAACAAAAATAGAACTGTATATGCCAAGCACAAACATAGTGCAATTTGTGAGGGAGCCACTACAACCTAGAAAAGCATTGTCTTTAGTTTTGTATAGTCTATCCCATGGAACTTCTACATACATAATATCAAAATTGTATTGTGTGGGAGAATCTGCAGTAAGAAAATACATCATGGTTGTTGTAGATATTATCCTTCAAAATCTGCAAAATATATTATTATTCCTTCCGGTAGCAACTTACAAAATGGTATGAGTGATTTTCATACTTTAACTTTGCTCCCCATGATTGATGGAAGGCATATTAAGATTTCATATCGGCCAAGAGAGCATCATACTCCTATGAACTATGCAAATATGCCTCATTTCTATAGTGTTTTGCTGCAAGGAATATGTGATGCACAATTTTTTTGGGGGAGGTCTATGTCAATGCTCCCGACAATGCTCATGATGTGGATCATTGGAAGTGTTCTGCAATAAAAAGAAGTATGCAAAGCAGAGAAGTGTTAGCAACTCCAACATTTCAAATTGAAGGAAAAATTATCTATCCTCGGTTAATTGGAGATTCTGCCTATCCTATATCCTTACTTATTGAAGTCATTTAACAACAATGCATCAAGGGTGGTAGGTGCAAGGGGGATCCTTTTGGATCCCATAGGACAAACTAAACAAACCTTTGCTTGGGGATTAGGCCATAGGACAAACAACGAGGCCGAGTGGATGGGTCTCTTGCAGGGAATGGAAATTCTAGCTAATACTGATCACTCCAGGATAGCGATATTTGGAGACTCAAGACATGTCATATATAAAATGAACAATGGATACACCTCAAGCTCCATAAAGTGCCGACGGCTGTATGATAAAATCATCCCTCTTCTATCGAAAAACTATGAATTCTATCACATTCTTCATGCAAATAATGCCTCAGCAGATGCTTTGGCCAATGTAGGGGCCTCCCTCCCTCAGGGTCACTATAGTCTCAATGGACTAGGCATAAAAATTAAACCCATTCACTAATGAATTTGTGGTATCACCCCCCCCTTATCTACCCATCCCATCGCATTTTGTGAAGGCTCAAAGGTTTTAATGTATTGCTCCCATGCTCCCCTCCTCGACGACGCGTGTTCTCCACTCCCCACCGGCCTTACCTCGATCCTTGCCATCTTAATGAGCCATCTCCCTTAGCGTTATTACTCTCCCAACTCGCACGCTCCAGGTCTCTTCATTCTTTACAATATGGCTTCTTCCAGAAGTTTCCCCTACCTCCATGCTCCCTTTGTAAACGTTATGCTTCCTTCTCGCTCTGTTTATCCTCCAGAGAATACTTTGCTGGCTGTCATTTCTGGTGTAGATGAAGGCATTGTTCAGGGGATTTCGTGGGAGTCTTTGCCTTTGATCAGGGTCTTCATCAAGGAAAGGTTGGCTCTTTCTACGTTCCTAACCTGTTACTACTCTTCTCAAGCTAGTGGTCCTTTGTGGCGATTAAATTCAGGCACTGTGTTCAGTATTCCGTTGAAGGTCAACCTCTCATTGTAGGTAACAGTGCGATTTTTGGGTGTAAATGCTCAGGTTGGAAAGAAGGAGCGATCGACACTCTCTCTTGTCACAGCAAATGAGAAAGTGACTCTCTTCAGCAGGAATTTATCACCCTCAACTCTGTTCTTGGTGGTATTTTTTGTGGTGAGCAGACTCAAGAGATGACAGGTTCAGAAAGGGACCTCCTCAGTAGTTTCTCTAGGCTAATTCTTGCCAACCCCAATTCCAGACAAGACAAAATGAACCATGCAAATGAAAATGTCGGTCTTGCTAATTTGAAGAAAAATCTAAGGCCTTTGTACGAAATGGTGGCTATTGGAATCATGGACAACAAAGAGACTGCTCAAGAAATCAAGAATCTAGTGGAGGTGGTTAGTTACACCTCCTATCAGATTAGCAATCATGACTCCAGGATTGATGACACAGAGATGAATTTCAAAGAAATAATGGGGAAGGTGGACCGGATTCAGGAGGACATTCAGCATTTGGTGAACATGAATCAAGGCAGTCAAGCAAATGAAAATCCCCTAGGGGCAGCTCAACTTATGGAGGAGGAATCGGTAGTTCAGCCACTAAAGCATCCACGCACCTTTTAATGAATTTGACAGTCCATGTTTTTTTGTTTGTTTCTTAATCAACAGTTTATTAGGGTATATACTACCTTTGTCTCTAGCAGCTATGTAAAAACTCTGTTTGGATTTTTATGGTCATCTCTTTGGCCCTGTTTTTCCTTCTCATTTTTAGAACAACATGAACTCTCAGAGAAAGCTTTTTTGTAATGTATGGCTGTGCACAACTTGTTTAATATTAAATCTTTGATAGTTTCTGTTAAAAAAAAAAACAACAATGCATCACCATTACACACTCTTTTTGACAAATACTTATCTAGAGGTCGTGTGAAAATAGAGATAGCATTTGATATACTTAAAGGGAGATGGAGATTTCTTAGAGATGTAAGTGTAGAATTGGAGAAGGTGCCTAAAATTGTAGTGGCATGTTGTGTGCTCCATAATTTCTTACAAATGGATCATGAATATGAGTCAGACAACCAAGTAGATCCACATGCCAATTCTAATACTCAATTGTGAAGTCAATCCATAGAGAGAGATGAAGACCGAGCACAAAGAGATATTATAGTTCATGAATGGGTAAGGCAATACAGTTTTAGTATGGGGCAATGATGTATTTTTTTTTGAATGATAAATACAAAGTTTGAATATGCTTTTTCTCATATTTACTTGAGCAAAAAATTTTGCAATTTGAAGTTCTACATCTAAATTGTGTCCATCCTTTTGCTTTCTTGCTCAAGTTGTAATATCCCTTGCTGAATTTCTTTCATTGTTTGAGTGAAATGCATAAGACCTTTTTCCATCCTCTCTCCCAAGTCTTCATTGGAAGCGCTCTTCCTTTTATGCATTTGCATTCAATTCCTTTTCTGTTTAGATAAGTTTCTTCTTGTATTTTTTCTTCTTCGATATCTTCTACATTCATAGATGAACTTTCTTCGTGTGATTTCCCCATCTCCTCTGTTTCTTTCTCTATTGTGGAAGTGTCTAGGTTAACACAATCTTTTTCATTATAATATTTCATTAGACCAATCACCTTGGTAGTTCTCCCTATAATGTGTTCCATATCATCATAAAAGTTCCATGTTGATGGCTTTCCTCCTGTGTTGTTTTCCATTTGCTTCTATTTCTTGAAAGTTTTCTTCAATCTGTTCCACTTGTACTCACATTGAGTTCCCATGAAAGATGTTTTTCATTCAATATTTACATCATTTTCCACTTTATCCCAATGCTTCTTACCAAGATTTCCATGGTTTAAATTCACATGAACATCCTCAAACTTTAAAATCAATGTTTGCACGACGTTTTGGGGACAAAGTTATTCTTTACATTCCGTATTCATGTCTTCATCAGTTTTCTCATTTTCTATGGTTTGAGTCAATGGAATGACTTCCTCCATATCATAATCATGTTGAGGACAATTGTCACATCGATGATTGGGAGCAACTTCTTGATTAGATGCACTCAATAATATTCCACCAAATCAACATCATATGCATCATTCAAATTTACTTTTGAACATGGAATGTAATTTGGGAATTGTGTTTGATAACTCTTATTTGATTGTGAATATGGAACACAATTCCTATTTGAATTATCCATTAAAAAGACCAAATCATAATGATTTATCAAAATTTCATTTGAGGAACCCACAAACTTTTGAAATTTTTTAGAAAGCTATTTAAAACCATACAATTCAAGCATTGAAAATGCATCTAAACACTTTCTATGAAATGGTATTTTATCCATTGCATCCAACTTTGAATAACTCCTGTAAATATTTTAAAATAACATAAAAAATTACCATGGAAATGCAAAATAATATTAAATAAAACAACATACAAAATATTATTACAACACTCAATTTTAACTTGCAAAAACAATTGCAATAATATGACTATTAAATACCCAAATCTGATTGACAAACAAAGAAACATAAAAACGTAATCCTATTTTATGAAATAGAAAAACAAAATAAAATTATTGTGGTATCAAAATCTAATTTGTAAAAAGAAAATGTAATTTATTGTATGTTCACTTAACAGTATGGTAGCATATTATATATTTATCCATTGATGTTCTTATACTTTTACATTTATTTTGTAATTTTTGGTAATTTTTGAATGACATATAGTTAACTAATTGATATACACAAACCATAAAGATAAATTTTATATTTTTTGATTAAAAAATTAACAACATAATAATGAACTAATTAATGATGATGATGATTAAAGTCCATTGAGATCAACTTTGGTCTATCAGACCTTAAGAAGAAAAATACTTGGTTCACTTTAAAATCGCGCCCATGTGCTCAAAAAGCTTGCCAAGAAGCTTTCCAAGCTCACCATAGTTTTGGCAAGTTATAAAAACAAGAGTAAAGCATGCATGTATCTAAGCATGATATCATCATCGCATGTACACAATCATATCATTGGATTCGTTATAAGTAAGGATCATTGTAAACTGCCTCTGTTGATATATATTCTAAATCTTAAGAGTGTTTACATTAGAGTCCATGCTCTATAAAAAATTTGAGACATGTCCAAAAAATCCCATGAGGGAAATCCCACGGACTGCCCTTAATCATGATCCTCTCCACTCTCATTTGACTACCAGAAGCTTGATGGGACGTATAAGCTTAAGTGTAACATGGTTGTTACTTATCTCCTATGATGATTTAACTGTTATGCATTTACTTATCACCATTCATTGAAACAAGCCACAACATTGATAGTAGGGGGATCTTTTCTATTCCTTCTGAGCTTCTTTATGTAAGAATCCTTGATTAACTTTTGTAGATGGGTATTTTAANCCCATTCATTGAAACAAGCCACAACATTGATAGTAGGGGGATCTTTTCTATTCCTTCTGAGCTTCTTTATGTAAGAATCCTTGATTAACTTTTGTAGATGGGTATTTTAATGGCTTGTAAGAGAGAGATTTTCACACATATATTCTTAAGCTCATTAATCAAAATGTTATTGGTTAGGTTGTTGGAGGTTATAAAGGTTTGTATTGTAACAAATACTAGGAAACTCAGATCTAATGTGGGTGTAAGAAAGGCACTCTAAGAGAACGTGATTTTCATCATCAACGCTCATAGACTCACACAGATGGAAAACCCTTTCTGCCCATGGAGTTTTAGGAATAGACAAATGTCATGTTTCGCTATAGAGTTCATGAAAGTTTGTTCTAATCTTGGATATATTAATTTTCTTCCGTGAGCTAATCACCAATTTCCTATTCTCTACTTAAGTTTTCGTAATATTGTAGCGTTTTATATCATCAACGTTTAGTGACTTTGTATTTGTGTCCACATAAAGTTGGCGACAAATATTTTGGTATTTGTGATTTGATATGAGGTGGGCATTCATGCGAGGATGATAAATTATCTAATCTAAAATGTGTTAGCCATGTTTATGTGTTCATGCCTAAAAGCTCACAAACATTTTGATTATTTTAGCCAATTCTAAGTGAAATCCTCTATCATATCATATTTCTAAATTTTTTTGTATTTTTTAATTAGTTTTTACTCTTCAAACTACATCTTTCTTCACGAAAGGTTTTTAGGTTTTACTCTTCAACTATTTTCAATGAAAAGTTTTTTAATAAATATTTAATATTCATATACATCACATTATCTGAAACGTGATTTCAATCACATACATAGTTATTATTGAAATGTCTTTGCTATTATTATATTATTAAATTAAAATTTATTTTTAAAAACCTTCTAAAATAAAATATAAAGTTTTTTATTATAAAATTGTGCAAATCTTTGGATGATAATGGAGTGCCACAAACAAATTAAAATTTTAATAAATGTTTTTTAAACTTTTTAATATAATTTAAATTAATTTTATTATATTAAATTAAATATTTATAATAAATTATAAAATAAAAATAAAATGTGTATGAGGTAGTTTGGTAAAAGCTCCATGATACTAATCTATTAAAAAATTTAGTATCCATAATTTCCTTTCCTTATATAAAATCACTCAATAAATACGAACCTTAAAAATATCATGAAATACAAATTAATAATTTGAAAATGATATTTTAAAAATTTATAGCGCAAAAACATTTAAATTAAATAAAATTTTATACTTTATAAAAGTTAACAATAAAAATGATTAAAAAATTTAAAATATCAACTATATATCCGGGTCTTTCTTAAAAAAACATTATTTAACATTAATTTTACACATATATATTTTTTCTCTTAATCTTGTAATTACATTATATGTTTTTTTTTCTCTTTAACTATGTTATTTCATTGTATATATTTTTAAAATTCGAAAGTATCAATAATAATAAATATTTAATTAGTAATAATTAACTAAAAACTGTTTATAAATTGATGATGATAATGATGAGGATTAATGTCCATTCAGACTAATTTTGGTTTATCAAACCTTAAAAAAGATATTTTAAGTAAATTTAAACTTAATTTCAATTTTAAATTAATTTGAAATTTAAAAAAAAATCATAATTCAAACTTAATTTCAATTTTAAGTTAATTTAAAATTAAAAAATATCATAATTTATATAAATATTTAAAAAACACACACACGAACATATATAAATTATACAAATTAAAAAAATATATAAGTAAACTAATAAGTTGTTATGGCTATTTATATTTTTTTTACAAATAAGTTTAAGAGTTTCTTTTATGAATATGAAAATTAATAAATATATTACTTTCAAATCCCTTCACCTTGCTTTAAAGGTTTTATGGATCCTTGGAAATAAAATTAAAATATTGAGCATAACCTCATATTATCTCAAATATAACAAAATTAATCTTGAAAATAAAACTAGAACATGAACATAATGCTATATTATCTCAAATTTAACAAAATTATTCATGGGAATTCATCACTTGGCATTATAATCTAAATTTTGATTTTCTACTCTTTTCTTTGATAACATAAGTTTTTATTGAATTTCCTTAGAAAGATATCATTTGATGTTAGTTTGGTTAATAAGAAAATGATGTAAAAGAAATAATTGAAGTTTTTTTTTTTAAATTACCAAAATTATATATATACTTTGTATTATTGAAGATCAAATAATTCAAAAATAATAGCATATAATTTAATTGATGAAATGGAGAAATAATTTGAACTCTCAAAATAAAGATATTTTACTCTTGTACTTTAAAAAATACTATACAAGATAAGAAATGATAAATTAAATGCAAATTAACCTTGTACATTTTATTTTTTGAATACATTTTATTATGAAGTTAGTAATCTCCATTATTTGAATACACTTTATTATGAAGTTAGTAATCTCCATTCTTTTAGGTTTAATGAAACAACATTTTTATTCATGTTTGACATATACATAAAAGTAATTTCTACAATATCATTAATAAATTTTAATGAAACAACATTTTTATTCATGTTTGACATATACATAAAAGTAATTTCTACAATATCATTAATAAATTTAATATATAAGATAAAAGACCATTCTCCATTGGAATTCTATGACTTTGAAGCCAAGACTTAAAATGACATCAACTAGGGAGATCTTAACAAGGAACAATCCTTTATGTTTTCCTTCAGTCAACCATAAGGGTCTGTAGACACTCAATCAAAGAAACTTTAGTTGCTCAAACATAAGGGACAAGGAGTGAAACCATTTAAGAATAATACGTAAATTATGCCTATTAATGTACTTTTAGGACATAAAGGGATCGATGAGATAAAAGGTCTATGTTTGGATCCCACCCAAGAGTATAAGAAGGCAGCATGCCAAGGAAACTCCCTTTAGTGGGATAAGCTTCTTCATCTATTTAATGGTAAACTATGCAAAAACGTGCATGTTTCTTACTCTCCCTTAAGGATGTGATCACCATACAACAATTTGTGGCCAATTATTCAAGTAAGGTGTAGCTTTACTCGAATCCTGAATGGTAGCCACAAATGAGAAAGTGAACACATGGAAGAAGCATAACACTCATAAGATTATAAAAGTTGAGAATGAAAAATACAATTTGTACATGGAAGATGCACACCATATATTAGTTGTGAGAGGATTGGAGAAAGGTTTCTCACAATGAAATCACTATAATTATTTCATTGAATTTAGATGTCACTTTTTTCCAATAAGGAAACCCTCTTGTATTTGCTTTCCAAGAATACAACATTCAAAAAGATATGCAATAAGTATTTGTTGTATTCCATCTAACCATGTTCAACTTATGCAATAAATTCAGAAGTCTAGGAATAGTAAAGTATAGCTAAATTTTGTGGGAATCCATTACACATTTCAAGAAGAATAAAAAAGTCAAATACCACAAGCATATTGATCATATTTTAAGGGAGTTAAACTCAAGTGAATAGGAGGGAAAGGGGTCAACTTGTATTATGGCCATTTTATTTTCTATGTTCAAGTATCCATTTATGTATGTTTAAGGTGTCGGAGACATTTGTTTCGCACTTTTTGAAGGAAAACAATATTCACCCTATAGTGGAGTCATTGAAGTGCTTTCATATATGCACCTCTTGTATATGTGCACACACGAAAGAGATTTCATATGCACATATACGTAAGTGATTCCATATATGCATATATATAGAAGTGATTCTATATATGTGCCTTATATACATGTGCATAAATGGAAGTTCTTTCGTATGTGCGCATACAAAAGGGATTCCATATATGCACATATATGGAAGTGCTTTCGATGCACATATACAAAAGGAGTTTTCTTATATGCATATATATATATATATAAGGTGCGTATATAGAAGGCACATACATAAGCATTTCCTTATATATGCATATGCATAAGTGCTTCCATATATGCTCATATATGGAAGTGCTTTCATATAAGTGTGCATATGGAAGGCTCAAACGCTTTTGTATATGTGGATTCCATATACGCACTTCTGTATATGTACTTACAAAAGGAAGGCACATCAGAAGGTACATACACATAAGCACTTCCATATATGTGATTCCATATAAGCAAATATATGGAAGTGCTTCCATATATGTGCTTCCATATATGCGCTTATATGGAAGCGCTTCCATATATGTACATATATGGAAACATTTTCGTATAAATGCATGTATATGTGCATATACAAAAACACTTCAATATATGTCATTATGTAAGGAAGGGGCATGGAAGCACTTATGTGTATGTGCATATACAAAATATCCTTCCATATATGTGCATATAAGAAAGATCTTCATGTGCACCCCAGTGCTTTCTGTATAGATTATGTGCATATATTTTTTTTTCAAAAATTATGTAGTTATCACTAATTTATTTTACATGCACACAAGTCACTCATTAAATTTTCTTGAAATTTACAAGAACAAACCTATCATTACATGCAATTTTGACATTTTAAATGATTTCTTTATTTTATTTTTTAAATATAATTGAAAAGACAACATAATTCCCTACAATTTTATTTTTGGTTACCTTTTGATGTGTCTTCCTTTTGTAAGTACACATATAAAAGACACATTTGCATAAGATCTTGAGCCTTCTTTGTATGCACATATACAAAAATGCTTCTGTATATGCTCATATGTGGAAGTGTTTTCTTATATGCATATATACAGAAGCACATATTTAGAAGTGATTTTGTATGTGCCTTCTGTATAAGTTCCTTTTGTATATGCACATATATGGAAATGCCTTATGTATATGCGTATATACATAAATGCTTGCATGTGCCTACGGAAACGATTTTGTATATGCGCATTAAAATTACTTTCATATATGAGCATATATGGAAGCACTTCCGTATATGCACATATACAAAATGATCATATATGCAATCTCTTCCATATATGCTCATATACGGCAGCGTTTCCATATATGTGCATGCAAAAATGCTTTCATATGTGCGCACATATGAAAGCATTTTCGTATGAGAGTTGGATATACAGAAGCATTTCAATAAATCTATTTTGGGATGGATATTGATTGCCTTTGAAAAGTGCGAAATAGATATCTATGCCACCTTCAACATACATAAATGGATAATTGAACATGGAACATCAAATCGTCATAATAAGAGTTGACCCCCTTTCCCTCCTATTCACTAGAGTTTAACTCCCTTATATGATCGGTATACTTGTGTTTTTTTACCTTTTTATTCTTCTTGAAATGTGTAATAGATTTCCACAAAAGTTAGTTATACTTTCCGATTCTTGGACTTTTTGATTCACTACATAAGTTGAACATGGTTAAACTCGTGGACTACAAAAAAACACAAGCTTGTACATCTTTTTGAAGTATTCTTTGCAAGCAAATACAATAGTTTTTTCCCTATTAGAAAAAAGTGGCATCTAAATTCAATGAAATGATTATACCGATTTCGTTGTGAGAGTCATTTTCCCCATCCTCTCACAACTAATACATGGTGTGCATCTTCCATGTACAAATTGTATTTTTTGTTCTCAACTTCTATAAATGTAGGAGTGTTATGCTTCTTCCATATGTTCACTTTCTCATTTGTGGCTACCATTTAGGCTTCGAGTAATGCTACACCTTACTTGAATAATTGGCCATAGATTGGTGTATGGTGCTCACATCTCTAAGGAAGAGTAGGAAACACACACAATTTTGAATAGGGTGGAATTAAATAGATGAAGTAAGATTATCCCACTAAAGGGAGTTTCCTTGGCCTGCTGCCTTCTTATACTCTTAGGTGGGATATAACCATAGACCTTATATCTCATCGGGCCCTTTATGTCCTAAGAAGTACATTAATTGGTGTAATGTACCTTATTATCCTTAAATGGTTTCACTCCTTGTCCATTATGTTCAAGCAACTAAAGTTATTTTGATTGATGTCTGCGAACCCTTATGGTTGACTAAAGGAAGACAAAAGGTTGTTCCTTGTAAGAATTTCCCCTTTGAATTCCAATGGAGAATGGTCCTTTATCTTCTATTAAATTTATTATTGATATTGTAGAAATCACTTTATGTATGTGTCAAACTTAAATAAAATTGATTGTTTCATTAGAACTCAAAGAAGGGAGATTACTAACTTCATAATAAAGTGTATTCAAAGAATAAAATCTCTAAGATTAATGAACCTTTAATTTATTGTCTTTCATTCCTTATAGTGACCTCATCAAAAGTTAATAAACATAATTCTTTATAGTATTTTTGAAGGTTTAAGAGTAAGATATCTTTATCTTCACTATAGTTTAGATTATTTCTCTATTTTATTAATTAAATTTATGCTATTATTTTTGAACTATTTGAATCGTAAACCATCGTAAGTAATATAATTGATTTCCTCTTCAATAATAAAAGTATAAATAATTTTAATGATTTTTTTAGCAACTTCAGTTGTTTCCTTTACATCATTGGCCTCTTAACCACACTAACCTCAAATGATATCCTTCTAAGAAAATTTGACGATTTAAGAACTCATATTATCATGGAAAAGTAGAAAATCAAAACTTAGATAACAAGAGGGGTTGCTAAAGGCAGCAAGTCCCTGCCTTTGGAGATAGACTATCTGTGCAATATTATGCAATATTAGTATTAGATGTCTCTATGCAATATTAGTATTAGATGTCATATATTAGGGTTTTTATTAGACGTCTCTATACAATATTAGTATTATATGTCATGTATTAGGGTTTTAGGTTAGATGTTATGTATTAAGGTTTTTAGGTTAGATGATATGTATTAGGATTTTTATTGCATGAAGGTCGGTAAAGAAGTAGTCATTTGAACCAGCGGATAGCCAAGCGAAGGATGGAAGGAAGACTAGGCTATGCCATATGGTATATCAATCAGAGGAACTATGGAAAACATGGAGAGGACACACTTAGCATGAGAACCATGTTAATTAAGTGGACGTTGCATTAGGTCATTGGTATGTTATCGCAAGAACATTAAGATCTCCAACAAAACTCGAAAAAGAAACATTCCAAGAATGGATCACTGAGAGACATTTATCACTAGATCGCTGACAATGGAGGTCGCTATCACTGGAGATTGTTGTGGTTGCTACGTGTTACATATCTCACACAGATCGTAGGTTGCATGTTTTCCTTTCACACAGATTGTAGGTTGCATGTTTTCCTTTCAGAATGACGAGTACTATGAAATATCATAGGTTTGCTGATATCCGAGCTCTGTCAATTTTGATTGCTCTCTTCAACCTGCAATAAAACTGCCTTTGATTTGAAACTGCATAGGATATAGTTGATGCGTGCATTTGGACATATCGTGGATCTGAATGGGATTGTTGTGTGGGCCTTCACCAATCATGGACTAGCTGTTGACTGATATGAAATTCACTAATCTAAAATTAATTAATCTAGTTAGATCATAGATGTATTTAGTATAAATCTAGTTAAAAATCACTAAGGAAGGGTCATAACATTTACAATTAACAGCTTGAGATTGCGTACATTTCATGTCGCTCCTTAACAAATTCCTGCACTCGAAAGTAAAATGAGATAATCTCTCTAAGAAGGGGCCATCCTGCAGAGCCTGGGGAAACGTTGTGACTCCAATTAAGCCATCTGCGTTATAGCACAAAATGATACAATGCCATTGCCATTGCCCCTGCCATTACTATCCATATTGTCGAATTGCTCACCATTGTCATTGCATTTGCCCCATGATCCATGTAATGGAATGAATATATTTTATACACTAAAATAGAGATTACTTAGTTCTTAAAGGCTTAGTACAATTGCGATGGTGACTCTACTATCGATGAAGTTCTATTTGGGATGGTCACCGTTCTCTCAATGAAGTTCTAACTAATAGTTCTATTCAACATTTATGACCTTTATTCTCTATCTAACACTTAGATTGGACTTTATTATCAATAAAGCTCTATCTAACATTTAAATTGGCCTCAGCTACATAGATAGTGCAGTTAACCATATTTACTGGGTAGCCTTGTATAATGCAGTAAACAATTTTTATTGAGTAGCCTTGTATAATGTAGTTAACAATGCTTATTGAGTAGCCTTGTATATTTCTATTTGTAAAAACAAACAAACGCTACTCTTGTATAATGTAGTTAACAATGCTTACTGAGTAGCCTTGTAGATGTCTATATGTAAAAACAAACAAATGTTTAACATTTAAATAGACTGATAAGTAACGGAGGTGATTAATGCTACTCATTTTTCCTTTTAATTGCAACTTGATTATTCATATGTTGTTTAGTAGTTGGCATGGGTGCACACAACTATGCAAACAGTTCATATATTCCAAAGCTAAATAAATTTATAACTGATCTGAAGCAATTGAAGCAATTTTTACAATTGAGTCCTTTGGCAAAAAGACTAAGAAACAACATTATAATTTTAAAACGACATCAAATTCTATCAAATCTTCTTTAAATTGATGAGTAACAAATTAAATAAACTATTGTTTTACAAAAAGCAATGCCCAATTAGAACAATAAGGCTTCTTGCGAACGCTAGTAGGCTATGGATTCTTTATAAAGATTTATGTATACAACTTGATTCGCTCTTCGCACGCACCTTGCAACTGCCTAAGCGATACTTTTTAGGCCACGCCTTCAACGCTATGCTCCTCGTTATGCGTCCCGAGACTACATGCGTCCCAAGACTAGATATCTGTACCTTTTATCATCTTAGTCCTTTAGAAATATTTACTCCAAATGATACAAAATGCATTATATTGACATCTTGGAAATTCATAATTAATAATTTAGTTGGTATAGTCAGAGTCATCCAGGCCAAAAATATAGGACATTCTTTCTTTTAGCATGACTACTTTAAACCACCTTATTTTTTTATTTTATTTTGTCTCTTCGTGACGTTTAAGGGTCCAAAGAATTATGCATTCAACCAAATATATTTTTATGAGGTATCTGGAAATAAAATTAGGTTAATCGTAAAACGATTCCTCTTCATTATTATTGTATGTGGAAATAAATATTGTGCCTCGAACTTTATATATATATATATTTTTATTGTATATATTTGTTGTGCATGAAAGGTGATGTACAGTTTGTATTTCCAAGGAAATAAAACCTAATTTTCGTCATTGTTGAGAATTAATTCCTTTGAGGTTCATTGAATGATTTCAAAACACAGAGCTCACTTTGACTGAAAATTTGCCTTCCCCATTTTGAAAGATAAATATTCATAGTGCATTATGAATCGTTTTAAACTCTGGGACTAATAATGATGTTCTAGGAAATTAGTTTCAGTAAATTAGCTCAACAATAACAATATCCAGCAGATTGGTTATTGTTGGCCAGACTGGTTATTATTCTCCAAAAATATCACTTCCTTTTCTGAATAAAAATATCACTGATGCAGCTGCTGAATCAGTGTCTCTCGGATATAATCGATGAATTATTGATCAGTTCCAACGATTTTGTAAGTACAGTGCTAATCTTGATGGCTTTTAATGACAGTCATTTCTAGAGGTGGTGGCATATACAGATTAAGATCATGACAGGCGGCATAAAAAGAATTAATGGCATATACGGATTAAGATCATGACAGGGCACATAAAAAGAATTAAGAAGACAGGGTGTAGCAAGTATATAAGAATTTCTTACAAGATGATCAAGTCTGCAAACAATTTGCTACAGTACATATTGTCGGTATGGTCGAGTTGCATAGTGGTTTTCAGAATCAACATTCCTTTGGACTAGAAGTAGTCTATTCGAAGTCAACAACTAAGCTTAATTTAGAAAACTGGGAAAAGTTAATATAGCAGTGGTTGTGTGATTTAGTAATGTTATCAGGTATACAACATTATTCTTATTCATGGGTGTCATTACTGGTAGCTCATTAAAAATCATAAACCAGTTAGTGAGATGTAAATATGTTGTTACTTGACCTGTAATTAGGTGAGCTCTATTTCTTCAAGCCAATATTAATGGGGTTAACTAGGATATGCAAATAGTAATTCGTGACCATGTTATTCACTCTACATTTGTTGAAACTAGTAATACAGAAACGTTGCACTAATTACATAGGCTTGGTAAAGCTCTTATTAGGCATGTGGCTTCAAGTTCTTTGCATCATTTATGGCCAAAATGGGTCCAATTTGCAGGTTGCCCACCGGCAGTGCAAAATTCCCTTCAATCCTATATCCTTCCTCAGGGATTTGACATGATGCATGGTTCTCGCATCATTCAATTAAAAGCCGCTGTCTGTGTCCGTTTCGGGAACGACACCCTACCACCCTTAAGAACCCATGTCAATCAGAGTTCACATCTGCTCAGCGTGGTGGAAAGAGATAGGTCCCAAAAAGCACAACCAGTTCTGTTTGATTGGACATGCATAAAATATCTCCAGCAGTGGGAAGTTAGATATGACGAACTCAGAAATGCTGAAGCAGTCCAAACATCTTTAAGAAATCAGCCTATCAGATTTGACAGACAGTCGAGTTCTTTTAAAATCCCGAATGTAACTCCCTTTCCTCATTTCTCACTTCCTCTTAGCCGGTCTTCTTCAGTTTCCACCTCCATTGAACGAAGACTATCTCCTACTCCATCTGCAGAACGTAATAAACCTTTTGAATCCTTTACAGGCCTGCATGATACTGAGCACAGAGGACAACACTCCAACTGCTCAGCCTGTAGAAAGACTTTGCAGAAATTGCATCACCACAGAAATGTTCCTCACCTTGGTATGTTTTCCCTACCAAGGGAAAAGGATGCTTTTGAAGCAGAAGTCCAAGGACGGAAATCCTTCTATCCTTGAAGGAATCTTCCCTATACCCCTTTTCGCCAATATACTTCTAATGGCTCCAAAAAGCAAGAATTTCTTCCCTGTAAATCATCTGGACCAGAAGATACTGTCTCTGATGAGACTAAGTTAATAAATTGGGGTAATAAGCAGCTTTCTTTGTCTACTTAGAACCTGGACAACGTAGCTCAAGATATCTTGCAAATCAAAGCCACAATTGTAGCAGAAAAAGAACATATATCTGTGATTGAAGCCAAGCTTGAGTTAGTAAATCATTTACTAGCTGATTTAGAAGAAATAAAACAAGCTGTTGCTAAAGCAGCAGAGAAGACAGAAATTAGACTGCAGAAAATTGAAGATATACTTACTACAACTACCAGTCTAAAACGGAGGATGCCCAAACCAAGCCCAGCTGTTTTAGCTATGGCCACCCAAGGATACCACAGAAAAGAGCCTACAAAGACTCTTCAAAGAAGTTTTTCATTTGGCATGCTTGAGATACAACTAGAAGAAAAAGATATGAGACCAGAATTTGATTATGGATTCTCTGAAAGATAGTTCAAAACTGTTCAAAGGTATCTATCTATTCTCAAGCAATGTAAGCCTGCCCTTGCCCCTACTTATTTGAATATGATGACCGGTTTCCAACCTCATGCTGAATCATCTGGAGTCAAAACACCTAAATCAGAACATGATACTTACATGCCTCGCTCAAATTAGCCTCCCAGAATCCCAACTACATTCAGTACAAACTCCTATAATAACATCATCTCTCAGATGCCTGATCAACCGGTGCTTAATATTGATTGCCAGCCTAGAGAAGTTATTCATGATGCCCTAAACCTTCTATTCCATTGGACTCTGGCTAAAAAAACACAAGACCCTACGATTACAGGCCAACATTTGGCAACACTAATCATTGCAGGATTATCAGAGTTAGCCAATGAGTGGTGGAGATGGATCTCCCAGAGAGCAAGAGATGAAATCATGAACCCTGAAGATGCTGATCAGCAGCTCTTGAGAGCTTTAGGCAAGCAGTTCCATGGAGGTGATGATGAAGATGATGCTGACCATTTAGCTTCGCTATATATGTCAGCCCGATTATGCAATCTATCACAGGCAGAAGAATACTTTTGATATATGCAAAGGTTATTAATCCGTTCTGGTAAAGCTTCAGATCCAGCATACCTGAAACATTACCTGCGTAGTTTTCCAGGTCACATGCCTGATGCTGTTGAAAAGTATATGAAGGACAAATCCATTAACTTTCAGCAGTTATCTCTAGCCCAACTCCACCATCACATTCTAGAAACTTAGCAAGAACATTGCCTAGCTAAACGAGTGGATAAGGATTTTAAACGCCACCAAGATATGTTCACCCCATCTTTCTGTAAAAATGTAGCCAAGATGCCAGATTGGGGGTGTGGTGATCATAACCGTGGTCATCTACAGAAGTCTTGCAAATGCCATTCCAAGCATAAGAAACCTAGGCGTGGTTTCTACAGCAGTGAACCACATTATCATTATCTTGATAAGCCACTGCAATATAGACGAAAGGGAAAATTCCATCGGAAACCTAAATTTCCTCCGAAACCTCCGTCTAGACCGAGGTATATTAAAAAACGCAGGAAGCCTGCCGACAAAGAATCCTGTTTCCTTTGCGGATCCAAAGGCCATTGGGCAAATAAGTGCCCTACGAAGAAGTCCAGACCCAGGCTAAGCGCCTTTATTGATTCCATTCAACCAGAATGGTGGGATCCTGTCCCTCCTGACGATCAGCGTTCTAGACATGTTCTTCCCCTTCCCGATTCCTCTTCTGATTCCTCCGCTTTAAAATCTGACCATCCTGCCTTACACAAATTTGATCCCTCTTCTGCATCTTCCTCTTCCGAATCCTCCTCTTCCGATTCCGAAGATGTCCCAAATTTGGGGGGGTTTGAGCCTCCTGATTTTGACTTTTCCCTGTATATGCTTTCCTTTAAACAGCAGCAGTCAATAGAGAAGAAGCTTGCTGCAATAGATCTAGCCCTCTCAGAAACTGAGCCATATCAGTACCAAATAAGAGAACAACTGAGGGCAGAACAAGAGATCTTGCTTAGTCAGTTAAAGCAAGACAAGGGGAAACAGAAGCTAATTACTGCAACAGTTTCTGAAGAAAGATTAGAAACATACAAGCCTACAGACTTGTATAAAGAATATCCTAAGCAGCATTCAGAAAGATAGAATTATAGGAACAACATAAAACAACATCTTAGTGCACTGATCAAAGAGAAAAGGAACCAAGTTAAGCAGATATGCACAGAGATCAGTGAACTGAAAGATCATATCAAAATCATTGATGCAGAACTAGAACAATCCTTAGATGAAGAAACCAATAAGTTCTGTAAAACAGTTCTTGAAGAAGAAGCACTAGAAGCACCTGCACAGTCTCATCCTGATCCTACACTCTTCCTACTCTCAGGACCCAAACTGTATATTGAAGTACAGTTCAATTTGGGAGAGTTCAAGCCATATAAGTTAAGTTGTATGCTTGACTCAAGTTGCCAGGTAAACTTGGCAAAAGGATTAGCATTGCCGCATTATTATTGGGAAAAAGCTTCTGGTAGAGGTGTTGCAATTCAAGGTACCTCTGTCCCTATCCATGCGAAGGCTGATATCGTTCCTTTGCTGCTACGTAAAGCTCACAGTCAGTTAACATTCTATCGTCTAGATGAGCTTAGTGATGATTGTCTGCTTGGATCTGACTTCCTGCATAGAGTCAGTCCTTATTATTTTGATCATGAAAAGATGACTTTTACATGCCATATCAATAAGAAGAAAGTCACTCTTCCTCTATCTTTCCATGCTAATAAGCGCTGTAAAGAAATAGAAGATAGTCTAGAGCTAGACCAGTCTATGCCTAGATTATCTAAGATGGAAAGATCCATAGCTTACTCAGAAGTACATGGTAAGAAAATGCTGGAAGATATTTCTGAGAAGCTTATAAAAGATTGTTGCTCAGAAAGTCCAAATGCCTTCTGGACAAGAGAAAAATACTTCGTGACTCTTCCATATGATCCACTTCAGAAGATCAGACCAATGAAAGCCTCTGCTAGGATTATGACTCCTTCTGAAAGGGAGTTCTGTTCAAATGAAGTTGCAGATCTTATTAAGAAGGGACTCATAGAACCTTCCAAGAGTCCATGGGCATGTCGTGCTTTTGTTGTAAACAAGCACTCTGAGTAGAAGAGAGGTAAGCCGAGACTTGTAGTAAACTACAAGCCACTCAATGCTGTGTTGCAAAAATTTAGGTACCCTCTTCCTGACAAAGCCAGCTTGCTGCAGAGAATAGCAGGCTGCACCATCTTTAGCAAATTCGACCTTAAGTCAGGATTTTATCAAATTGGAATTTGTGCTAAAGATAGATTTAAAACTGCCTTCACAGTTCCTCATGGCCAGTACCAATGGAAGGTACTACCATTTGGGATCAACATTGCTCCCTCCGAATTCCAGAAAAGGATGGAAGATATCTTCAGAGAATTTCAGTGGGCATTAGTATTCATAGACGACATACTAATTTGTTCTCACAGCTTGCAGGAGCATCTGAAGCATCTGCAAAAGTTCTATGAATTAGTTTTTAAACATGGGTTGGTTTTATCAGAATCCAAGATGGAGATTGGAAAAACAGAGATAGAATTCCTTGGACTAAAGATCCAGAAAGGAACCGTGGTTCTACAGAAACATGTCCTACACTGCTTTTCTAAGTTTCCAGAGCAATTATTAGAAAAGACCCAGTTACATAGATTCTTAGGATCTCTAAATTATATCAGGCCATTTTATAAAGGACAGGCTGCAGACATTGTTGTTCTGCAACAAAGGCTCAAGAAACATCCACCTAAATGGTCTGCTGAAATGACAGAAGCTGTTCGGAAAATAAAGGAAAAGGTGTTGCAACTTCCTTCCTTATCCTTGCCAACAGGAAAAGGAAGCCTGATCATAGAGACAAACGCCTCTTCTCACACATGGGGAGGTGTATTGCTAGAAGCATTAGATAACAGAGAATATATCTGTGGATATGGATCTGGTTCTTTCAAGAATGCAGAATTAAACTATCCATCAAGCCACAAAGAAATCCTCGCTGTCAAGAAGATAGTGACTCACTTTATTCTGTTCCTAAAACCTGTCAAATTCATTATTAGGACAGATTTAAAGATAATGCCTAGTATGCTTAAAAATGAAAATGTCATGGCAGAGAATAACAGCCGTATACTCAAATGGTTTATTTGGTTGTCTAATTTTGATTATGAGATTGTGTATAAGCCAGGGTATTTAAATTGTTTAGCTGATATGCTGACCAGAGAATCAGCGCAAGATCCGCCAACATTGAATATGTTCACACCAGGAGAATCCAGTTCTACACCAAAGGAGCTTGAACCAGAGAAGAAAGACAAAGGGAAAGCTCCAGCTATCCAAGCCACTCATGAAGAGTTGTTGCAGAAAGAAGGACTCTTCATCCTTCCATGGGATGGCTCTCTACCCAGAGATGTCAGAATACAAACACTTGAGTATGCTTCCACAGACGAAGCAAAGAGATTTCTCTAGTTAACAATGATCAAGAATATTCAGTCTTCTCCTCTGAAACTGGATATCTTAGAAAGATGGGAGAAAGAAGCATTCTTGAGCTTTGCAGATGCTACAGCTAAACTCCGAGATTGCAGAGAAGTCTGGGCAGACTTCGAAGATAATGAACAGCTGTGGTACATTGATATCGGCCAGGGACACCTTACATGGACATCATATAATTTAATTTTACAAAGTTGCAGAGAAAATGGTAAGGTGATTATTTGTGCAGACCCAGCAAACCTCAGAATGAATACTACCTGGTCTGGTTGGACCGATATTCTGCTTGATAAGTTCTGTCCCAGGAATGACTGGGAAAATAGGCATGCTAATTTTATCTTGCACCTAAAAGCTGATATGGAGGTTGCTGACCAAAATGAGCAATGGTTTAAATTTTTATTACATTTCGAAGGTGGAAGTTATAAACCTCTGGAACATAGAATGTATGTAAAACAAAAAGTGATCAAAAGAACCCTTGAAGGTTCAGAAATTGAATCCAGAGTCACAATTAGAGATATTCCTCTAGATTTTAAAGTTGAATCTAAATTTAGAGGTGAATTTATCTGCGAACCAAACTTCCTGTTCCAAGGCTCGAATGTGGAACGTTGTTTCAATCCTTTTTTGTATCCTCCAGTGACGCCGGAAGCTTCACCGCCGCCTGAAGATGCTCAAGGATATGCATCATCAGATGATGATGACATTTGGGAATATTTAGAAGACCATGACCCGTATGACTGAAAGCATGGTGGGCCTTTTGAAGATTGAGTGGGCCAGTTTTTCCCCACACTGTTTCCGCCGTGGGCCGGATAAACGCTCCACTTTGTAAAGTAGATTCCTAGGTACTGTCGTGGGCCAGTATAGCTCCACTTTGTTTAACAGTTTGTCGGAGTCGGTCCGTTAAAGAAATGATTCCGGGTCCCCGTAATGCCTCTGGCTAATTAAGAGACGAGATAACGACAAGGGTTGTCCCTCTTGTCGCCCCGGTTGATTCTTCTTTTACCTCCAATAATAGGTTTTGGTTACCGGATCTCTTTCTGACTGAAAGATGCCAGTCTCCTCTTACCGGTAGACCTGCTAAGATTTGTATAAATAAGACCTCTCGGGCTCATTTGAGAGACGGAGAGTTTGGGGAGTACGTCTAGTGAGTCGTGTATTGAGCAAGTAGTCCGCTCTGCACATTAGCATTGAGTTTGAGTCTGTATATTGAGGATTATGCTCTGCGTCTTGGGTTTGTCCTACAAGAACGCATCATAAACTCTAGTTTAGTAGAGTTTGTAAATGTCAAGTGCCTAAACAAAGTATGCTCTGCAAGTTGGCTCTCAAGCTAGAACATTGCAACAGAAAAGCTCTAGTATTCTATAGATAAGAGTCTGTAACTCAAAGCGTATGCTCTGCATCTTGTCCCTGTGATATAAGAATGCAACAAAAGCTTTGATAGGTTTTTTTAGCAGTGACGACCTTTGATGTTCGAAGGAAATCTGCAAGTCTGTAATCTATCCCAATGTATATTTCAACTGTAATAGCAATCGTGTTATCCATTTGCATTCTGTTAATTGCTGTGTTAAGTAAATTAATCTTGAGAGAATTGAGAGATGTCATTGCTGTAAGTACAAATTAAGCCCAAGTTGACAAAATCAGAGATCCTGGATGCAAGTACATATGCAATAACATTGTGTGAGATGTGTCCAACTTCCAATATGGATGTAGCCATAAGATTTAGCTAGAGGTGATCGAAATCTTGACTATATAAAACGATTTAAAAAACGAAGACTATGTTCTGAGTAAATATTTGTTCAATGATGTTTCCAAGAAAGGCGACACAATATTTAACAGATCAGGTTAATTAGTTGCTCTGCCCCTTTCATATATTTATTTAAAAATATTTTTCATTGTTTTTACCTCCCAACGAAAACAAAACAATGCAAAAGGGGAAGTCCCACTTCTCATGTTGAAACCAATGATTCCTAAGCTTAGTATAATACTTTTGTCTCTTCGGTATAATACAGCTCTCATTTTGAGCTTATGCTCAACGGTTCATCTTGATGTGTTTTATTTGCTGAGCCTGGGTTGATTTATGAATTTGATTCAAACCACACGGTTAAGGAACATCTATGGGCTCCCAGCTCATCAATTGGATGCTAATTTCTCATTTCAAAAATTGGAATTGGAACATGTAGCATCATTTTAAATAGGTATGTTAACCATATTATTTTTAAGCATTTTTTTTAAGAAATTTAGAAAAGCTTTTAAGAATTTGGATTATGATGAAATAAAAACTTATTTATTGTTTTCCAGTTGTTTCTCAAAATTTTATTTTGTGGATTTCACTCTTCTCTCTATGCTTTAGAAACAAAAAAAAACAGAGCATGTGGAATCCTTACTCATTGCTTATAATAACTTCTTTCAACCATCGGAATGTGAACCTACATTAATATTAATGCCAAAAATTTTGCACTATATATATTTATCGAGAGCCTTCCCAATAATTGTGAGGTGGAGGAATTTAGTGGCTTTGATTTTACTCATAGTCAGAAATGTTACATCATTTCATGTACATGTGCCAAGTCTTTTAAAAAATATTTTTATACACAAATTCCATATTTCGATAAACAAATGACTCTTAATTGTTTAGGCCTATTTGAGAGGATATAAAAAGGTTTTATTGTTTCAGGTAGTGTGAAATGGAAATAGAAATAGAGTCTTGTCAATCAATTTTATTTGAGTGGAATTAAAAGAAAAGCCTCATTTAAAGTTTATATTTTTTTTAGAGAATGGATAGCAAATAAAAATAACAATAGCAAGTAATTTATATTTATACTAGTAACAATAACTAGAAAAATTAAATATGGTTATAACTCAAAGAGAAAAGTTGTTACAGACTTAATACATTGCATTTCTTGTAATACTGGGACAAATGAATAATACAAATAATGACTACGATACTAAATATAATAGGTATTTTTCTCTTTACTAATTTATTATGATCGAATTTGTTTATTATAATTCTATGTTATTTTGTAGTAGAAATAAAAAGTGTCACACTTCTGTATTTTTAGTTTTATTGTTTTTCTCTCTCCTCGTTTCTTGTAGGCGAAACCTGTAAACTTTGTTTCTCGTATCGTTCTCATTTCTCGTTCCGTTTCCCATTTCTCGTTTCCGGTAACATAGATTCACGCCACCTGCACAAAATTTATGTTCTTTCTGCTATTTAGGATTCCCATATTTCCTCTACCTGTATAAAATTATATGTAGCATTAAACAGAAAACCTTAGATTTGGAAGGAATCTAAAGAGGACAATAACTAGTCTAGACTTACATACCTGTCTATTTTTGCTCTTTTGTTTCTAATAAGTTTGTCTTTTTTTGCTCTTTTGTTTGTGATAAGTTCCTCATAGTGGCGGTATTATTTACAAATCCCATGAAACAAATTGTTCAAGTTCTTGGATATGTGGTGTGGGGATGTCCGAATGTTGTTTGAGAGAACCTACACCTCACCTCCTTATGAAGGATTGGCGGTGTTGCTCAAGAAAGACATGAACAAGAATAACTGATACTAAAAAGGACAGGAACATGAATAGCTAGTACTAGAGAAACTGAGGGAACCATCAAGTTGGAAGAACATGAAGAAATAGACTTGGTTAACCATCGATCTAGCTCTGACAGATAAAGATTCGGCTCCAAATTGACACTTGCATGCAAATTGCCACCAACATATGTCACATGTATGACATGCATGTTGTCAACAACAACATAGTTAACTGCCACATTACAAAAATGAATGTTTCGCCTAAGTTATGCAGTCAAGCATTAAATGCCATGAACTAATGCTAAATTCATTCTAGCATTAATCAACTTGGAAATTAATTTGAATGAAATGTACTTCACCTCATATCCACGCCAAAACAAAACATAAGCCAAAACTTATGAGAAATTTTGTTTTGCCTCGGGAAGAGGCCAAATAAT
The DNA here is from genome assembly GCA_001517045.1 of Pseudotsuga menziesii. Taxonomy (NCBI): domain Eukaryota; kingdom Viridiplantae; phylum Streptophyta; class Pinopsida; order Pinales; family Pinaceae; genus Pseudotsuga; species Pseudotsuga menziesii. Next base: position 693,519 of record LPNX010787469.1, read on the forward strand.
GTCTAAAGTTTAATTTTACTTCTAGCGAAGAATAAAAGTGCTTGTGAACTTTGTAACTTGCAAAAAAAATCAAAATGCTTATGAACTTTTAGGCAAAAACACTTAAAGGTGGTAAACAGATATTCGATTGAATTATTCATCATTGAATTTTTATGGACCCCACATTTGACGGACTGGGCATTTTGTCCGTCAGTTTCCGGCACCGCACGGAGTATTTAAAGCGGCAACAACTAACGTGTGACGGACGACTTTCTCCTCGGTAACTAGACTCAATGTCGATATATTGTAATGATATCCGCCAGAGATATACAGGTAAGGTGGACGTGCCGGAGTGGTTATCGGGCATGACTAGAAATCATGTGGGCTTTGCCCGCGTAGGTTCGAATCCTGCCGTCCACGATTAATAGATTTAGTCTGATAAGATGCATCGATATAATTTTATCTGTAATTTTGGCTATTGATGTCTTTTTCTCATATTCAGATTCATATTGTTTATCTATAACATGGCTTGTTCTAGTATCTACTGTCTTATTCTCTTCAACGACGGAAGAATTTGGCTATTGATGGCTTTTTCTTGGATTCAGATTCAGATTCAGATTGTTTATCTACAACATGGCTTGTTCTACTGTCTTCTTCACGGAAGAACTGCTACTTTTATTTATCTCAATCCGCCTGCAATTATTGAATGGCAGTCACCAATCAACCAACGACAACGACCCATCTCATAAATTCATTTCATATGCAAATTGGATAATTCATCAAGTTACAGCGCTCAGCGCTCTTTACCTGCTTATTTTGACCATCACTTCGTTTATCTTACCAGGTGGATATGGTACTCTCTGTCCATTCTCATCTGCGGGGATAGCTCAGTTGGGAGAGCGTCAGACTGAAGATCGCGTGTTCGATCCACGCTCACCGCATTTCAATCTTAAAGCATTTATGTCAGACATACAGTTAGAAAATAAGAGAAGTTAGTTTCATTTTCCGCTTAACGCTCACGCAATAGTACAGTCTCAGTTGAGAATAAAGCTACTTTCTCATACGTATAAATCCTTTTACGAAACAAAATGCATTGACACCCTTAAAAAAACGCGCCAGGTAGGGGTCGAACCTACGACCTTCTGCTTAGGAAACAGACGCTCTATCCACTGAGCTACAGGCGCATTACGTTTAAGTTTGAACGATTTACGTATGTACCTTCGATGATGCCATCCACGTTCGATAGGTGTTTTCTAGAATTTACCATAAGATAAGTTTTAAAACGAAGATAAAAATAATAATTAATACCTTTCAATTTGTATAGCTGTTTCCTTAGTATCCATTTAAAACATATATATTTATATATGTTTTAAAACGAAGATAAAAATAATTAATACCTTTCAATTGTATAGCTGTTTCCTTAGTATCCATTTAAAACATAAATATTTATATATATTTTCAACTTTTAAGACTATAAAAACATTTTAAAAAACAAATAATGTAAATTAATTAATTCTAAATAATAAAGTTTATGGATTTTAATATTGAAATTATCTTTCCGCGCGATTGGTGTTTCCCACTTCCAGCCATGTGGTGCCCATGAATATGATATCAGTGGATTTACTCTATGGTGCCATGCATATTATATCAGGTGCATTGAGCAAATGCCCATTGGGCATGTGGACTGTCCACACATATATGATTTGCGAAGTTTTATTCTTTTTATGCATCATGCTAAGGTGGGGATCCCACTGTACAGGGAGGGAGGTTGCATAATGGAAGTTGAAGTTATGCAACCTCCTTGTCTAATGGTTGGGAGGTTGCATAATGGAAGTTGAAGTTATGCAACCTCCTTGCCTAATGGTTAATATTAATAGTAATGATGAAGAAGACAATCAAGATACAACTTTTACAAGACAAAGAGGTTGCATAAGTAAAACTTTCATAATCTTTTCATCAGAATATTCAACATCAGAATTTTCATTTAACAGAGAGTTTTTACCAGCAATAAGATTTTCATGCTTCATTAAAGTTTTAAAGATCACTTTTACCAAAGAATTACAAGATCAAAAAGACCTTTTGACCTCAACAAGTCGAGCATCAAGTCTATAAGTTAAGTTAGAAATATGATGGGAGGATTGTTCAATATCATCAAGACGTGCATCCAAACAAGAATATGAGCTATGATTTGTTGAATTGTGGTAGCTAGGCCATCCAACTAGGAGTGAAAATCATGAATAACATCATGAGATTCACAAATTCTTTCTAATAGCTCTTTCGATTTGTTCTCATAATCCATTTCAACAAAGTAATTCCAAATCCCCTCTAGAAAGACAATTCGATTACCGGGCCAAAAGGATTGAAAAACAAACCCAATGTCCAAAACAAAACCAATAACAACTACAGAAAGGAGTTGTTCACACAGAGAAGACCCAAACCACCTTAAGGAGTTATTCCTCCAGATTAACAGAGTCTCAATACAATATAACAATGCCCCAGAATCCCAAACTTTCCAAATAAAGGATAAATTAGAGTCCATACACAAATATAAAGTTACCTGAGAGTGAACCTCCATAGAGAAAGCATTGAGAACTACAAACAACCAATCTCCTAGTGCATACGAGAGGGCATTTGAATTCACTTGACAATTTACCACCATTCAAGATATTCCCCACACACCACGCTCTCTACCTCCAACATAGATAAAAAGACAAGAATGAAGTGGGCGATACAAAACACAATAAGAAAATTCATGTTGAAGCTTCTAGACAATGTCATTGTATACTCTGATTAATTACCAGAGTGTGTGAACCAATGTGTCATAGCGATGTGCATTCACCCAAGTGCTTTATACACTCCACATGTCCTGAATAATTAATGAACCCTACCCCAACAAGTAGATACACTAAGTCTTGGAAAATCAAACTTAGCATAACACAAAATACTATGGAAGCTAACAAAAAGCAAGATGACCCCTTTGATTCCTAATGACACCTCTTGGAAAAATCGAAGCCTTGTTTGCAAATTCATCAACAACCATATTGAGCTCATGTCGAACATGAAAGAGTTGAGTGTGATGGAATTAATGAATTAATCCAATGATACGTTTGTGAAGGCGTTAGGCTATTTGATCCTTGATTTCTTGTCGTCACTTAGATTGAGAGATAATGAGGAGGGAGTCTCCAATCACCACCAATGACTTAATTCCATAAGTGACAACTTCCTTTAGTCCCAAACTTATAAAACATATCGTTCTACTTGGTTTTTTGTACTACTCCCTAGATCACAAGCAAAGGATATAGCTATATTTCCACCAAGGTCAAATATTACGCCTCCCCCCCTTTGCACTTGCCTCCCCATTTTCTCAACATTTTTATTATTGAAAATTTTATAAAATAGTTTTTAATTATCCAAATTAAGTTTTATATAATAATTTGTAATTTTTTTATTAAATATATATTTAATTTTACTTCTTTTCATTTTTATTGGTTATGGAGTTTGAAGTTTTATTGCATGTATAGAAGGAGTTATTGAGTGATTTATTGGGATGAAGGACTATTAGGTCTTGATATCGAAGTCTTTTTTTTCCTTGAAAAAAAACGTATTTATATTCAAAGTAGAATTTAAATACAACCTTCACATGCATAGAACAAAAACAAATCTATCAAATGGAGTTTTTTAGCGACCAAATCAACATCACTTATGAAACCTTCACTCTAGAGAAACCACATTGATTCAAATCTGTCAACTATACTGGTAATTATAAAAATCCTTAGAAATGTTGGATTGCTAATTGAGACCGAATCAGTTCCCGAATTGAAACAAATTCCCTTACAAAAACGTGATTTGCAGAAAGAGAAAGAACCTCCTTAGAAAGTTTATTTGTGCCTTGATTAACATCCCTTAATAAGTGTGGAAATTCAATCTAAGCAAATAACCTAGCGATTTCCCTAACCTGCTCAACCAAAGGACTTCAGTTTATATTCTAAACTTGACTTTCCCCATTTAGTACTTTTATAGCCATATTAGAATCCCCAAACACTTGCATGGACTCGCACCCCAACTTGGACACTAATTCCTGGATTTGTTGTAGTGAAAGAATATAGCTTTGGATTCATTGTAGTTATTAGATCCTTTACTGATATTCACCTTCGCAAAGCAATACTTGGAATTTGAAACATGAAATTCAATTCCACAACCTTCAAAATAGTTATGGCTCGCCCCATCAAAGATCAACCATGGTCGCAAATGATCGAAACATAATTCATTACCAACAATTTGATTTGGATTTTGTACCAACTCTTCCATATAATGAGGAAGAATTCCAAGGCTAAGGGTCACTATTTTGAAACTAGGCACAAAATTCCCCTAAAACACAATCAAATTTTGTGCCAACCATACTCCCCACAAAACAAAAAGGGAAGCGCCCTCAATCCTTTTAAATCCTTGTTAGTGAACCAAATAGAAAAATAATCCTCAATTGATTCTTCCCCCCCATAAATTAGACAAACGCAAATTTCCTTCAATATCCTTCCAAAGTCGACGAGAATAGGATCGCTCCAGGAATAAATCTTGATTAGTCTCTTCGCTTTCCCTACAAAGTAAATAGTCGCTTTAACCTTCCCTAACATGCCTACATAGTTGATTCCACGCCAATACTTTGTTATTGAGAGTAATCCACATCAACATAACGACTTTAGGACGCACTCTAACTTGCCAAATTTGCTTCCACCACCAAATCTCCTCCCTTTGACCATGATCAAATAGAGCAACATATCCTAACTTAGTTGAATATGAGCCACAAAACACATTCTCTTCGCAAATAACCAACCCCAAACAAACCGAGATTCGTTGTGCTTAACCAACCTTATGCCCAAATAGAAGTCGAGTGGGGATCATAAACATAGACTATTTAGAGTTACCTTTTCGCTTTCTTGAAGGTAATGAACCAAACATGTCACGTCCCCATCCCTCAACCGGCGAAGAGGACGCGACGGACATATCATACACGACCGGGAAAACAACCCATGAACGCAATCAGATGAAATCAATGCTGGAATTAAGCATACACAGATGCATTTATCTTTAACCATACAACGGAAGCAACACAAACACATTCCAGCATTCGAACATCAATATAAATTACATAGATGCAGTGAATAGCAGCACTTATCTTTTGATGATGAATTCATCCGCAACCAGCTACGTCGCTGCAACGTTCCACCCAACCATAGGCCAGCGTGCTCATCAATCTCTCAGCAACGCTTCCACCCCCGAGCTGGGCATGATTCCTCCGGAATAAGGGTCAATTGCAGGCTTAGACATAGCCAAGGGGACACAAAACAATGAACTAACACTGCTGGGTTTCACAGGCTTTCAACAGACAAGCCAAGCCAGCACAGTCCATGGTTCAACCACTGCATGCCAGCAGCCAAACAATCCCTTCACAGCTCTGTGAAGAAGGCAAAACAACCCGAGACAGCCCCAAACGATGGATGACCACAGCTTAAACAGGGAAAATGAATTCCTGAGTCATTCTTGGCCCTATCGTGGCCAAAATGACTCTCACTCGAATTTACAATGGCCCCCAAACGTAACAGCAAATACATTCCCAACATGGGGAAGACTACAGCCCCGAAATCTACCAGTGAGCATAACCTACAGCAGGGAAAACAACCCAATTAATCTGTGAGACAGCCAAAAAACGCGAATGGCCCTTCACAGTCAGTCGTGGATGCAAGAGCACGGCTCTCAGCTCACTATGTGCGCCCCAAACAGAGGAATGCTTGTGCGTGGGTAAACAATCCGACCCAGCCAGGAAAAGAACAAACAATGGAGGCCCTGCGTGAGGAAAAACGACTCCATTCTTGCCCGTGGATGCACCACTAACAGGAAGGACGTGAATTTGCAGTTCGTGGGTGCTCAGCAACTCGTGAGGGAGAGGAAGAAAACCTGCGTGAGTCCAAAACGCCCCAGAAACCCCTGCGTGAGAGCCAACAGACCAAAAATCGTGGTAGAGTAAAACTGACCAGGGAAGAGTGCGTGAGGGAGAAGAATGGACAGACATGGGTGGAGTGGGCAAAATGGGTAAGGCTGACAGCCTGCCACAACCACCACCACTTCAGCAATAACTCCCCCAACCACTAGTTGAAGCATTAAAGAGGTTGACAAGGTTGGGTGAGACAAAAAGGGTGACAAATAACAAAGGTGGCAAAACCACAAGGTAATAAAACATGGGTTTTTCCCCCATAACCAAGGTTTGACATTCCCCACCCCTTATCCTTTGGAACCATGCCCTTTTCATTCAACGTTGCAGTGCCGTAGCTGGTTGTGGTTTAATTAATTGATGTGCGGGTTTACATGATGCCAAATTAAAATGTGCCGGATAGCACAACATACCATCGGCAATTATCCCCATTGCCGAAACATACACAGCCAAATCGATGGTGGGGATTTTGCCTTGAGCTCCTCACCACGATTAATTACAATATATACATCATGCAAACGGGGTCAAAACCGGGGATGTGACAAAACAGGCTAAAATGAAAATCCTATTATCATACCCATAATAACATCGGCTCCAACTCTGATTTGAGTATTGTTACCAATTTTCCATGCTAAATATGTACCTATAAGTTACATGAAAGACCAATGTCAATGCCTTCCAATGATTTGATACATTCACTATATTTTTCCTTTCTTGTTGAATCTAGTCCATCAAAGAACTAGGGGCTATGTACTTATCAATCAACAAACACCTCCACGGTCCCTCCTTTGAGATCAAATTCCACAAATACTTTGTCACTAAAGATCTCCTAAATAATTTTGTCTTTTAAGCCCCAACCACCTAATGCTTTCAACACTACTATTTTTCTCTACTAAAACCAGTGGAAGCCCTTGTACTCACTGCTCCCATGACACAAGAAATTAAAACAACATTTTTGAATCTTTTCTAGAATTCATGTAGGGATGTTGGCCAAAAATATCCAGAAAGAGGGCATGGCCTCTATCAATGATTTTATAAGCACGAAGCGACCACCTCTTTACAACCATTTGTAACGACAGTTTCAAATCTACTTCTCCACCTCACCTAGAAGCCACTGCGAATAATATTTTAATATATATTTTGTTTAATAGTTCAAATTAAAAAAATAAAAATAAAGTATTGCTAGTTACATTGGACTAACATATATATTACATCAAGTACTTATTGAGGGCCTGTAGGATTCACTTTCAATTTTAGTAAACATAGTGGATTATTTAATGAAATGCATATCTAGAGGAGTTATTGCATTTAACATGATAGTAATGCTTATCTACTTACTATTATTGTTGTTCACCACTTTCTATATTTACGGCTGTTTTGGATGTTTATCACTAATGATCAAAATTGAACTCTTTTTGGCCTTTCTAAAGAGTTTAAAAAATACAAAATTTTGAAATTTCTTAATATTTATGATTTATGAAGGAGAACAAATATTATAAAATTTCAAAAGAAGGGAGAGGTTTTCTACAACCTATAGATGTGGAGACTCCTACCTCTTGGTTTCTCAATGACCGTTACACATTTTGTAATATATGAAAGTGGATGTGGATGATGAGAAAGATTCAAGAGCCATTACCCATTATTTGCCTTGCCTTCGGAACCTAAAGACTAAAATCATCTCTAGTCTCATCTATTCCTTAATATAATGTATTACTCCACAATATTAAATCCATCATATAGTTATTCCAACTTGAGAGGGAGAGGATCGTTTATAATATTGCTGAAGTTTGGACCGATGACTCTGTTTTATTCTTCAGCCCGATGCAGCAGGTTTGAAGCCCTTTTAGTAAGTCGACAGGCTTCTTCATGGGCATGCCAGGCTTCCTGGAACCAGGGGTTATCCTTTGTTTGCAATTCATAAATTTTTTATTGTTCCATTTGTATCTGAGCATCATAATTCTGAATCTGTTCCAAGTCGGCGGTCGACCGTCTTTCTCTGCTCAGGTCGGAAATGTTAGCTATGTGTTTCCTCAGTTTATCGCAGAATTCTTCATAATATGAATACTAATTTATTAGCACCATATAGGTCCTAGACATGAAGGGCTCTCCTTCCTGCAGCTTTTGCAACTCAGACTGGAATAGATAATTCTCTGGTTGTAAGATAATGGCTAATATTGTGTTCTGAACTTGTTGGAGCTGTTCGACAAGCTGCTCGTTTCACAACATTAAATCCATCATATAGCTTGTTCCCAAAAACCCAACCATGATAATAGTGTATCTATTTTTTAAGTGTAACTTAATAAAAGCTTATAAGAAAAGCTGGACACTTGGTCTTTCTTAATCTCTACTTGAATAAAACTTATGCACTTTTTTTGTTCCTGATCTATATGATAATTGGAATCAAATTTCTTCATGAGAATTATCTGCTGAGACAGTGCTCTTCCTCTGCAAATATGCATATGCATGTGTTCTTGAGACCCTAGCTGCTCCCAAAGGCTGAATTACAAACCCTCTGGATCGGATCAATAAGCAATATCTTCGCTGTTTTTCAATGACTCCACTCAAATGAATAGAAATAAAAGCGTGAATCTGGAAACGTGTTCACGCTCTTCAATGACTCTACTCAAAATGAATCGAAATAAAAGCCAATCGGATGAAAATATTTTACGTTGTGCCAAAAACCAAATGCGCCAGGTAGGGGTCGAACATACGACTTTCTGCTTAGGAAACAGAAGCTCTATCCACTGAGCTACATATGAATAGCAATAAAATGAATTAAGCAACGCTGATGTGCCTGTACGACTAGAAATCATGTAGGCTCTCGCTGTGAAGGTTCGAACTCATTTGATGGCCTTTCTCATACTTGATTCATATGAACATATTGATTCATGCTTGATTCAGATGAACATATTGATGGATAAAAAGTAGAAAGAAAAAAAAATGGGGAGACATAGATAAGTAAGATAGTTAATAAATGTTGATAGCTACAACAAATTATTTAGTTTTGAGAAGATAGTTGGCTAAAATATATAATTTTATATAAATTATTTATACCAAATAATTAAAATAAGCACAAAACATATACTATTTAACAATAAATAAACCATAAAACCACTGCGCCTAAATGCTACTCCATAAAACCATAACAAGGGCTTTCCCTCTATTGCACTATCGCACTTTGTCATTTGGATACTGAAGAAACGTGGCGGGAACGTAAGAAATGCAACATAGTGAATTACAAATTTAGTTGGATGCTTAAGAACAAACATTACACAAAGAACAAGTGTGCCACTAAATGAACTTGTTTATGGGAAACTATTTAATGTTTTGTTGCTTATGTTGGGAAGCGCCTTATATATTGGACAGACTTTTTTTCCGAGCCTGTGAAATAGGCATCATCATATGAGAGATCCTACGGTATCTATTTGACAGGCTCCCCTTCCGAAAGAAAGTCTAGAAAGAGTGCTGCTTGTTTCCTTAGCCCAAAAAATAAATACAGAGATGAATCAATTCAACAACTGCAATATTCATCGTCAAAAGAAATGTGACTAGACATTTATATGATAGAGGTATTAGCTAGCCCAACAGATAGATACAGAAATGAATCAATTCATCTTGTTGCAGTATTCATCATCTCGTTATTTGTGACATAACTTCACTTTTTTTCACAGGATCAACTATCTGTTTGCAATCGTTGAATGGCAAAACGCCGTTTAACTTTGTGTTTTTGTTCGCAGCAATCAGCTAACGATAATAACGGACATGTCAGTAAGCATATCTCAGAGACTAAGTATAAATCATCTGCTTATGTTTACTATCCGATTCCTTACTTCTAGGTCATACTCTATATGCGGGGATAGCTCAGTTGGGAGAGCGTCAGACTGAAGATCTGAAGGTCGCGTGTTCGATCCACGCTCACCGCATATTCTCTGAAGTTTATTTTCTTGCTTTTAAGAGATAGAACACAGACTCATCGCATTTAACTGTTAATTTACCTTTATATAATATAAATATATTTTAAATTAGAAGTTTGTTCGATCCACGAGTTTCCTATAAGATCCCGTGTTCGATCCACGCTCACCGCATTAACTGTTAATCTGTTAAAGTTTCCTTTTATGAGATAAAACACATACTCATCGCATTTAACTGTTAATTCACCTCTTTTTATTATATATATATATATATATTTTTTTTTTAAATTGAAAATGTTTTTCTTTAATATTTTGTTTTGTTTTTAATTTATATTTTAATTTAAATATAAATTATAGATAATAATTAGTTAATAGTAAAGGATCACATTTATTTAAAACACATACATATACTTATGCTCATCTATTCTTTGTAGTTTGATTAAATATGGATTTACTTGTTATAGTTTTGCACTTTACAAAATATATCCGTTTGATTAAATATGGATTTACTTGTTCTAGTTTTGCACTTTACAAAATATATCCGTAGTTGAATCTATATATAAATTTGCCAACTGAAATCTATCTCATCCAGTTCTTACCTTAGCTTCTCTTAATGGTTATGGACTCAAACAACCTTGGTCCATCAAATTAAAACTTGGTTTTTAATTTAAAAGAGTGATGTAATTTATTAATTGAATTATTAGATGATTGTGTGTCAATGGATTTGAAAATGGTTATACATATCCAAAGAGTTTAGTTGGATGTTGTTCACAATTGTGTGTCAAAGGATTTGAAAATCGTTAAACATATCCAAAGAGTTTAGTTGGTTGTTGCTCATTTTTTTTGCCTTTATATTAGTAGTATTGGGTTGAATTTCATATATCATAAAATTAGTATTATATTATAATTTTTTTAGTTTATTTTTTTTGGTCTTTCTAAAAATTGTTTTTGTTTGTTTGTTTATTTGGGTGTGTGCAAGCTAATGAGGGTCTCTTTTGACAAGTTATGTGTAATAGAAAACTCAAAAAACAGGCATCGATCAACTTACATGGATATTTTGAGACACTTACACAATAAATCTTGTCATGCGTAAAAAAGATGAAATGTAGGAAATTAAATGATGTTTCCAAATACATAATTTTTTTCTATTGAAAATGTTGTTAACTAAATATTTTTTAACGGTCTCATTTTATTTTTGGGACAAATTATAAGGTATACGTTTTTGTGGGTGCAACCTTGAGTGATTAAATGATGGAATAAACTTATGAAACCTGGTAGACATATAGAGAACATATAGTACTAGTGCACGACTATTTTTCCAATAATATATATATATAATTATCTATGTGATCAAACCTCGAAAACGATATGTCAATTGTGGGTGCAGTGTTTGAATGTCTTAATGCAATTATTTGGAAATGAGTTTTTTTATATCATGTAGAGGTCAATGTTCTTTAGTGCACCATACAATTTGTTTTCAAAATGGTTGAGAAACTAAAGAGTTATGGATGAAACACTAACAATCTGTTTTTTGAGTTGATAAGTGATGACACAAGATAAATAAGAAAAAAATAGAAAAAATATATATTCTTGTTAAACATTACATATTTGGAATCTGCAAAAAAAAACATATTTGTTTCTAAAATTTCATAAAAAATTGAGGTGTGCAGCATACTGTAACCAACGGCTAAACATGAGCATATTGAAAATTTGTATATAATGCTCAATTAGCCATAGTTTATCATACTCCAAGGCATAGGCATGTTGAATCCAAAGCAAAGTCCGAAGCAGACACATAGGCATAAGAATGCCACACCAGCATGGATGGAGGCTTGGCCTTATCATTAAAGGGAATACATTTTTGAATTTAAACAAAACACGCGCTTGTTATATTATTGAAAAACGAGTGCGCATTATATTACTGCAAAATGCATATGTGTCTTAGTATAGCAAAATGAGTGCATGTTTTATTAAAAAAAAACGTATCGTTTTTCAAAACTACAACGGATGCTTGTTATGTAACTATAGAATTGACCACATTGTCAATTATACCAATAGTTTTATTATTTTATGTTCCCCCTCACTCCCCTCTTCCCCCTAACTCTTAGGAACCCCCCCTCCTCCTCTCCCTACCTTTAACCCCCCTCCTCGTTCTCCCTAACACACCACCACCCCATTCGTTCTCTCTCTCTCTCTCTCTCTCACTCACACACACCCTAGCACTTCTATCTCACACCTAACACCTCTCTCTCTCCACTCTCTCTCGCTCTCCAACTCATCCAACTATGCTTATCCCCCACCCCCTATCTATTCCCTAACCCCCCCTCTCTCTCTTACATACACCCACATTACACATCCACAGGTCACCCCCTATGTTGTCAAGAATATTGCACCTTCTACGGACAAAAGCTGTTCCTCTAGTCTGAATGGTTCAGATCCAGAACAAATAAGTGAACGACAAAGGGTGAAAACCTTCCCTGAATGTTGTAAACACCTGGAATAATGCATTGATGATGAACCTATGTACCATGGATGATTTTAAGGGTGAATTTTAGCCCAATGGCGAATTTTAAGGGTTACCCAAAAAAAACTGGGCGAATTTTTATATTAAAATGTTATTATTTTATTTAATAAATTCGCCCATTGTTTATTTTGTATATAACTGCCCCAAGGTAAATCGCATTCATCCCGATTTAGGGAAAAACTCGAAAATGAATATTAGCCCACGAAATTATTGATTTTTGCCCACATTCACCCGAATTTTTCCGACTTGGAGGAGATATTTGCCCAAATTCGCCCGATTTTTTCTAATTGGGAGGAGAAATGAAGATGGTTCGCCGGATTTATGGATAATAGCTTGAAAAATTGGTATTTCGCCCAGGATTTATGGATAATACGATTAAAAATTTGATATGTCACCCAGGATTTATGGATAATAGGATTAAAAATTTGGTATTTCGCCAGGATTTATGAATATTTCGGTAAACTGGTCTTACTTCGACATTGATTGGGGTAAATTGGACATAGTTCGTCCTGGATTTGGATTTGTGGACAATTATTTGAGTAAAATGTGGGGATTTAATCAATTGGGGAAGTTTTTTCACTGTATTTGGTTCATATTTGAGCAAAAAAAGAATAAATTTAGTCAAGTGAGGAAGTTTTTTACCTATATAATGGTGCAAGAGTCAAGACTCAGGGTCAACATCAAGCTTGATTTCTATTGCAAATCGGTCTTTACAGTGGCTGAGTGGATTCGTGGAAAGCAATTTCAAAAAGTTTCTTCTATCTGCAGGCTTTTTACAGGTTAGTTTCTTGAATCTTCTTCTATCTGCAGGCTTTTTACAGGTTAGTTGCTGTGAGCACTCAACCTTGTTGCTAGACCACAACTTGATGAGATTTTTCTCATTGGATATTATTCTTTGGCACTCTGTTGGTTTTATTCTGGGTTTAAGTTATAGTATTCAACAACCCTGGAGCTCATTAGCAATTATTTGCCAGGGCACATGGTACTGATTATAAGAGTAGCATAGATTTCTTCGCTTTTCCTTCTATTTTTCTTTTCAAGAATATTCACTTTTCAATCCCACGATTTATTCAAAGGACCAACGACACCTCCCATTACAACTGAAAAACCATACGATTTTTTTCCACCTCGAGGTTTTGTACCCACCACCTATATATATCATACATTGCATCTCCTGGACTTAGATAAACGAAGGTACAGATCGATCGAAGTCATCCCTTGTTCTATTTTGAGAAGGAACAAGGAGAAGCAGAAGAAAGTAAGATCGGTCTTTGACTTAGGGCAATCCAGTCTTGTTTCCTCTAGTGCTCTATCTGCTTACATTACAATTGACCAAGTGGACCCACTTCAGTTGATTTGATTGATTCAATCCCAAGCTTCGTAAATGGGATGGAGTAGCTCACTTATAAATAGTAGTTTGCTCATTAAGATATGAAACAATGTCACCCTAGGGGGCAGATATCAGCGGTAAGGAGTCCCATAGGAAGAGGTCATAAATGTATAGAGCTTCAATTCTATTTTGGATTCATGTTTACGATGCCCAACTAATTTGCTGCATTTGTTATATGTTCCTTTTTTTATAAGTCTAGCTAGTATGGGATATATGGTGTTGTAAGCAAAAAGAATTTCTATTATATATGCTTATTAATTCAGAGGTTGCCCTACTTTTCCATTACGTGAAAATGATGGACAAGCTAACAAAGGAACAGATCTCTGAGTTCAAGGAGGCTTTCAGTTTGTTTGACAAGGATGGAGACGGTTAGTACTCACAAATCCCCTTCAATTATTTGTCTTTCTCTACATGTTTTCAATCTCTGCTTCTTCTGTAAAAATAGGAAGAGATGAAATGTATTTAGCTTATCTGGGTTGTGAAATTTTGAGTTTATTTACATAGATCTATTGGCCAAATTGCTTTATGTGATGACTTGTGTACTTAGATCGGTTGAAAGCAATGGCATTTTTTTATTACGCATTTTATTAGATTCTAGGATTATCCATTTATGTTGGGTAGTTATGGTAGAGGGATGTAAGTAATGGTTGCATGGTTGGTACTTTGTAGTCAAATCATTTCCCTGTAACAATATCAGTGTTCTATGGTGAATAGGGGACAATGTATTAGTTATGGTTCGTTCAGTTGGTTCTAACTTCTCTTATTGCTTGATTTGAGTTTTCATAAATCACCACTCATCAAATTCTGAACATTTTTACTTGTATAGTTAACTGAAGTTTTTAACCCTCTTTCTGATTGGAGTGGGTAGGAGACTTTTATGAGAGATATGTTGCAATTAGACCTCTTGGTTAATAATTTCGTCAAAGTCACCCAAAAATTGCACTTAGTCTCATTCACAGAATGAAGACTGCATTAACATTGAAAACATCTTAGTTTAACACTTTGGAAGTAGTGTAGCCACCTTGACTTGACTCTCATCTTGAAACAATTTGATCAATAATTTTGTCAAAGTCACCCAAGAATTGCACTTAGTCTCATTCACATAGAAGACTGCATTAGCACTGAAAACATCTTAGTTTAACACTTTGGAAGTAGTTTAGCCACCTTGATCTGACTTTCATCTTGAAACACTTTGATCCCACCCTTCACAAAAAGGAATTGGACCTCAATGATCAGATGGTTATGCAAGCTCAATCAAAAGAGTAACACTAGAAACAGAAGTCCCTAATAAGATGGCTTCCTCCTAATTGTCAACTTCAGTGCATTTTCCAATGGGAGAGGTGTACATATTAGGTGGGTTGCTACCTGCAATTGTGGATGGACATGCATGCTTTGGTTGTATTTCCAATTGGTTAGTGCATGCACCATCATTTAACTCCATTATAAGTGGACAAGAACATTGATGCAGTCAGATTTTGATGAATCAATTTTTAGAGACTCAGACTACAGATACCTCATGGTTCTCAACACCTTGCAAGAGGATGTCACCCCATCGAGTCACCATTGTTAACCCCTAGATTTCCTACACAACTAGAGGGGTAATATCCATCTATAGTGTCATGAATCCCCGCTATTCCGTACAATTATGCACATAAGTTCTGACATGAATTTCAAGGCATATTTTGGCACTGTTTTAAGAAGTTGTTGTGCACAGTTTTCAAGATAAGTTGGTCATTTATTTGCTGAAAAGACTCTGCTGTAAAATTTCCTAAAATAAAAATTCTTTCTAAATCTCATTTTCCCACAAGGGTAATTATCTCC
Source organism: Pseudotsuga menziesii (assembly GCA_001517045.1). Classification (NCBI taxonomy): domain Eukaryota; kingdom Viridiplantae; phylum Streptophyta; class Pinopsida; order Pinales; family Pinaceae; genus Pseudotsuga; species Pseudotsuga menziesii. Next base: position 709,130 of record LPNX010787469.1, read on the forward strand.
CTATCTTGTTTTCCCGCAAGGGTAATTCTCTCTCTATCTCGTTTTCTTGCAAGGGTTTTCCCAAGGTCTTTTGACCAAAAAATACTTGTGTCAAATTTGTGGTTTGCTTTCATTGATTTCATTTCAGTACTTGAAGCTAGATTCAGAGTGTTCCTGTTTATGAGAAAAAGCATTTTTGTATTCATATGCACATGTGGGTTGGGCATCAAACAAAATTCTCATTGAGACTTGAAATCAGGTTGGGTTTTCAAATTTCTTCATTGCCGGGGAGCAAGTGTTAATATTTGTAGCATGAGGCCACTCCATTGGTGAGTATTACTTCTACTGTGGATTCTTTATATTCCCCTAACCACTCCCTTATTGAGTGGTCCACACAGTTTGCATGTATAAGGAATTTCCAATTTGCATGGTATTATGCCTTTGTTATGCATTGAGGTTGTTCACATGGAGGATTTTTCAAAGATATTAGCAAAGCTACAGAGGGACTTGATAAACATTCATGATCCCAAAGACATTTTTATATTCTCCTCTAGATGTTGTGTATTGGTGTCAAGTTTGTCAATTCCCACACACAAAGGTATCATGTGCCTTTTTTGCAATGTACTGGTGTTTGGCTTGTGAAGCCCCATGTAGAGAGGATTCATGTAGCACATTTCTAAGGGTTGCTCAGTCATTTGAAAACTATGAAGAAGATCAAGCACAATATGAGAAATTTTGAAAGGATGTAGAAGCAATGAGTTTAGAGCACGAACTGTTGACCCTTAGTAATATGGATTTCAGATTGGAAGAGGAAGATCGATAAATCCACAATGAGGACTTGAATCAGCAAGAAAGTTATTGTCCCTGGCTATGATGTTCTCAATTCAAACAGAGCCACACAAAGAACTTCCTGAGCTCCATAGATCAATGATGATGTCCATTCCCTTGAATGTGATAGTCATAATGAGGAAGACGATGATTATGAGAGGGCTTATGCACTTCACATTATTGATGTAGACACCATGCAGACCCTATTGACGATGAGATTAAATTGCAACTTGATTTTTCCGCCAGTGATTACAGATTTGAAGAGTCGGTGCAGAGGATGGACTTCATGGAGACTTGATTGTTACTATTGATTGTTCAATTATTGTTGTTGTCTTTTCCAAACAACCCTTGATCACAGTCATTAATTTCTTTGGACTGTGGGGTGCATGTGTTGATTTCTTGATTACTGCCATCGGGTGCTCCAAACAGCATGAAGAACAGACTTTAAATATTGTTGGTTTTTCCGAACAGAATGAGGAACATGTTTTTGCTTGCTGATTTTTCCAAACAACAACAACCCTTGATTGCCACTGCTGATTTTTTTGGACAACAAGAACATGCTGATTTGCTAATGACTTCTCATTGTGATTTTAATTCAATATCTATTTTTGAGTTAAATCATTCTCTGGAGTCCATATGTTGACCCAACTAAGCAGCATATGGAAGAATTATTTCGGAGGTTGCCAACGAAATCTTAGGTTTTCTTCCTTCTATTCGTGGAATAATGAGTTTGCATTAGCCAATTCCATGGTTGGCTTCACTAGATATTTGACTATATTGAATAGTTTTGCAGAGTCAACTGACTAGCTTCATAGGCTATCGAACTATGTTGATCAATGATGAGTAGAATTAAGACCACAATAAAATAAAATAAAAATAAAGAAAAGAAAAGCAATATAGGGACATCCTTTATACCATTTAGGATTGGGCTAGGTTGATAGATCCAATCCCATTTGGTTAGATGATGTTTTGTGTTCTAGAATAGAGTCTAGGTCTTGAATTAACTTTTGCTTTGAGTTTCCAGTTTTCATTTATCAAGATTATTTGCTTCCATGAGTTGTTTCTGTTTTGAGTTGGTGGTCTTGAATTTGACTCAAAAGAAGTGTCTTTGGACACCATAGGTCACTAGGATTGGTCTTTCACTATAAACTATAATCTTTCTTCATGTCTTTGGTCTGTTTTAACTTTTTTTGCAGAATCATATTCCTGTAAAGTACATGGTGAAAGTCTAGTTGGGAAAGATGTCATTCTTTATGTGTAACATGTTTTGTGGAACTCGATTGTATTTGAACATATGACCTATGGCATCCCCATTGGCAACATGCCTTGGGTAAATGGTTAAACCAATTGAGCTAACCCTTGGGGCTTGGACATATCAAATGATCATATGTACCCATTCAAATGCATGGAATCTTAGAGAATGTTCTACTTTAATGAATGGAGATTCACTCTAGTCTGATGAAAATGATCAATAGTATCGCAACATTTGGAATTGAGTGATTAAAAATGTCAATATTTTTTCATTTTCAACATTTCCTTGCTTCTTGGATTTTATCATTTTTTGTAAATTGTACTTTCTCTGTAGAATCCTTTAAGCTTTCATCAATACATGATCTGGATTTCCCATCATCAATATCTGGCATAAATTCTTCTTCTCTGTACCTTTATCATCATACTCCTCGCATATCTCTTTCACTGCCTAAGTAAAGTCAGTTTAAACCTTTCCTCGACATTTGGTTGACAACTTATTTTTCAACTCAAAGGTGAATGCCTAAACTTCAGTAGGAGCACAGAAACCACTACAAAAGAAGCAATAAAAAAATGAAATCAATAAACCCAAACCACAGGCTTGGATTGTTGAGAATCCATTTTTTTAAGACTGTCACTATAATACTGTTTCATGTGGATGGTCACACAGCTAATAAAAGCTATCAGGGTAAGCCAAAAAATAACCATAACCCTTGATATCATATTGTTAGATAATAAGAACAACAACCCAATAATTAACTTAATATGCCTTGCTTGCTGAGCCAAAAATGTGCATCTTCTCTGCAACAACAGCTTGCATGGATTCCCTTGCAAAGGACATCACATTTATCAAGTCCTTCTTGGGTGTCTGGAGAGCATTCATGTAAACACTTCAAACTTATGTGTTGACATTAAACTTCCTTACTTCGAAGTCTATGCAGACCTGTAAACAAATATCGAGAATCTTTGTCACTTTGGTGTTCATTTTGGAGTCTGGACATGTGAACATCATCATAATCATCATCATCATCATCATTTGAGGATGTATGGCTCCTAAAATAATTTCCTTCTTAGATTCTGAAAAGGCACCATTTCTAAATACTTTCAAAATTCATAGTGAACAGTGGGAAAGATTTGAGCAAATGCTAATTGATGATTTTAGAATTCTAACTCTCAGTTCAATCTCTCTTCTAACTCTATGTTCCGAAAAAGAATGGTGAATTCGTCTCTCATCTGTTGTTCTCAAGGGGGTTGATTTTAGATTTGTATATTTTATCGAACATAGACACACTTCTTCCTTTTCAAAGATATGCTTATATATCTTCTGCACAATCTTCAAAACTCTGTGAAAACTGAAGGAAGAAACCTTGTTGTTCAAAGCTTTCAACCTTTTATCCCACCAACTGTTCAAACCCCTCTAGACTTTCAAGCTCCTCCTTGTGTTCTGAATCCACCTAGACAAATGGTTGCTAGGTTTTCTCCATTCATCGTAGGAGACCTATTGGCATGAGATCAACATTCCTCTAATATAATTGGAATCATTTTCATATGTTAGGTACCGATTCCCAAAATACTTTGAAATAAGTGGAACCAATCCACCAATTGATTGATTGATCTTCTTTGTTCCCTCAATGTCAGGATTCTTTTGCATTTATATGTCTAGTTAATAACTTTTGGAACTGAATTGTATGCCTATGCGCAACTCAAGATATCTTTAGCAACCATGATCCTACAAATTTCAATAGCATCCTTAAATAATTAAATTTGTTGCTCTGCATAGAGCCTAGGTGCTCCAAGACCCGTCTTCTTAATCTCAATTGGTTCATGATCATTAATATATGCTTAGGTCACGAACCTCCTTTGTTGATTGCATTTGTTTTATCATGGATGGATGGCTTAGTATGATGCCTTGGAGTCCATATTGGTAGATCTTTGGTTCATGTGATGGTGACATGGATAATTTGTGATCTCATTTGATATGGATGGAGCTCTCTGAGCCCTCAACTGTTCTATGGATGATTGAAAGAAAACCTAGGCATGTTGTCCTATTTAATCCTCATACATGAATCAAAATGATTTCTGGGTACATTCCTTGATGACCTAGGCATATGTTGACCCTCCTAACAACCTAATTAGTTGATTTGGGATATTTTGGGCAGTTCTGGTATTTGTTAGCCTCAAACAACAACATATCAAATCTATCCCAACCTTCAAATAACCATAAATCAAGCAAATCCAAGTATTGGTGTGTTTTGGGTACATTTTTGACAAGTTTATGCATCATAGCAATGGTAAAGTGGCTAAAAATTAGACCTGTGCACTTCTGAAAATGAGTAGCAGCAGTAAACAATGGATATTTGGGAAATAAATCCATGTTGTTGGGCACATACTAGGCTCTAAAAGCAGATGAGTTAAATTCAAATTACATGCATCATATTATCCCATCTTGATTAGACCCATTTGAATTAGTGTGCTATGATCCTGAGGTAGAAGATATAAAAAAGGTGGCATTTCTGAGATTTGTCCAGTTGCTGGTTTTTATCCATGACAAAGTACTTAATAGGATGAACTTGTACATGTCCCCAGAGCTAGGACCATTTCTATGTGGGAACAATCCTAATCGCCCATTTAAATGGGGTTTTGATTTGGTTGCTTTTGATGAATGTACATGGCACCAAAGAAAAAAGACTTAGACGAGTTAAATTCAAATTGCATGCATCATATTATCCCATCTTACTCAAACCCATTTGAATTAGTGTGATGTGATCCTGAGGTAGAAGATATAAAAAATGTGGCATTTCTGAGATTTTTCCAGTTGTTGGTTTCTATCCATGACAAAGTACTTAATAGGCTGAACTTGTACATGCCCCCAAAGCTAGGACCATTTCTATGTGGGAACAATCCTATTCGCCCATTTAAATGGGGTTTTGATTTGGTTGCTTTTGATGAATGTATTTGATTCTTGTCTTTATTTGATGCTCAAGTATCTAAGGTTTTAATATACAGGTTTGATGAATCATTTCGGAATATAGAATGGACAGGTTTGATGAAACATTTTCAAATAGACCCAAAGCTACACAGAATACATAATTAGTGTCTGCTGTGATAGAAAATACTTCAAAGTTCAAACTATGCCCATATTTGGAATTTAGTTTGTTTATTTCCACTGAACTTGCCCAAATCTATTGCAGCATGGGACCATGATGCTTAGACTTGCTAGATCTACTTAGAATTGGACCAGATTTGGACTTAACTCTACTTGGGATCAGGGACAGCCCTAAATTCACTCAAGATCTGCTCAGAATGTGGAGAAATTAAGATCTTTATTGTTGTTCTTTACTTGCAGATTGACCAGACTTCTTGTTGTTGGTTAATGCTAAATCATGGCTACCACTACAAGGAAGATGCCCACATATACCCAGGACCGATCTTGTTGCTGTTTGGAGGGTTGAGACATGGTTAAAACATACCTAGAACTATCTAGAATGTGCATAAATGCTAGGAAACAACCCAACATGGAGTGCTGCTACAAGAATTAGGTTGCTTGCTTCCCATAATTCAGAATAAATAGGTTTTACTTATGTTTCCTTCCACAAACTTGTTCCCAATGTGCCAAGACTTACCCAAAGATGCTTCTTAGTGCTGTCCAAGGGCCATAACAATGCTAATTGCTGCTAATTGAAGACTGGAGTATGCCCATAATTTGAGACGAATATGCCATGACTCACAAAACTGCCTAGATCTAATGAATGTTTCCATTGCTGAACTATTCTGCTTCAAACTATTTATGGGTACAATCAAGAAGTGCTTTCATTTGGTTACCAAAGTGAATCCCATTTGGTTTCCATTCCCAAAAGCAATGGAACATTACTAGAAAAAAAGTGACTAAAAAAGATTACATAGTGCTTAGGATACCTATTAACATGTTCTACACATTGCTCCACTGAAAATGATTTTACTTGCATTGTGCCATGTGGTAGTTAACACCATGGAGCTCAAGGGCATAACATTTGGTCAATAGAGCTACTTGCACCTACATTTGTCCAAGCCTTTTACAACGTTTTCATACTAGCTATGAATCCAGCTGATTATTAACTCCATCTTGATAGCTATACTTTGTGAGTCAAATGTATATTTGTTGGCACATCCTGCTATTACCTTTCATATGGATGATATTTGGGGGGCTGCAATAGTTGGGTAGCTAGATCAATTTAATGACATTTATTCTTTTGTCAAATATTGGCTACTAGTGCAAGATACTATTATTTATTCAATTAGGTTATAAACACTAGCGTTTTGATACCGTGCCAAAAATCCATGAACCATTCTCCCCAGGGTTTTGATTTATTTTAGTTTTAGGGACATTTTGAAAATATTGATTCCAAGTTCCTTCACTAATCCCTTGCTTGAAAAGCCCCATGAAATTTTATCTTGTTGTTTGCAAGTTGGCAAGAGTTCCATTTGTACAAAGATAATGGAATGCCAATTTCAGACTCATTTCAAGATAAATGGATAAATAAGGTTTGAGAGAGAGTTACAAACTATATAGATATATTCAGGAAACACAATTTAAAATGAAATTTCCTGCACTCTTGGTTGAAACTTTTATAGGTCTAAATGGTCTCACTTTAGGCACCTTTAACCTTGACAAAGAAACCCCAAGTAGAGAAAATGTTGAAATCAAATATTTGTGTCCTATGTGATTGCATGTGCATGTTGTCTCGAGTAAAGGAATGAAGAATCTTAATGGAAATTCTGAGACTGCTTGCAATCTTCCATATTCCATATCACCGACTTGTAAGGTATGCCAATGCAAACTAGGTTTTCACTCTCATCTCTCATGCAAACTGGAATATTCCCGTGCATATTGGATCTTCCACTAATCATGCAAATTGGGATACACCCATGCAAACTGGGCCTTCCACTATTCTCTCATGAAAATGGGAATACTCTCGTATAAACTTAGTCTTCACACTATTCACTCATGAAAGTTGGATACACCCTTATAATATTGCATTAATTTATAATTGAGGTGTATAAACTCATTGGAAGAGGTACGAACCTGCTCCGGCTATCAATATTCTCAGCCTTGTAATACCATGGAACATGGACCATTCTCCATAAGGTAAATCAACCTGTTATATTTCTTTCTCTTTCACTCTTTAGCCATGCACATAGCTGGTCTCTACTATAAATATTACAACTGCATATATTTCATATTCTCTCTTGATTTTATACTATGTATGTAGATTTGGAGAACTCAGAAAATACACTAATTGTAAACCTGATTTTTTTATTTCCATAGATTCTACAACATATTTTCTTGTTTCCTAGAGGTGCATGTTTTTGGTGCGATGAGAGTGCTCAATTCCAATTTTCAGCAAAGACATTGTGCAAAATCCTTCAGGAATGGTATCCAACACAGTCTGCATCTTCTACATGATATGCTAGAAAGTCTACTTACAATTCTACCACTGACATTTTCCAAAAATGCCTAAAAAAGCCACGCAAACACTTATGACTACTATTGTTAATGTGGCCTCTCTGCTAGCCTGTTTAAAGTGCTAAAGGAATTCCATACCTGGAGTGTTAATCGCTCGCCTACTTGCTGTATGAAAGAGATTTAAATGACCTTATAACAGTGTCCTAAATATCTCCAATTATCCTATATGTGATGGTATTACATAAGATAAGAATTGAGCTTCTTCCAATACTCAAAAAGTTTTATAACCTCTATGCAAACTGCTCTATATTTATCACATGAATGGCATATATGTCTTGATCCAGGGAAGCTTTAGCAACTTCTATGATATCCTCGGCTTTGTTTTCATCTTCAACTATTTATATTAGTCAAGGTAAAGCATCATAGGGAAAAGTGACATATTCTTCATAAACTTTGCAACTCGTGGATATATATAGTTATCATTAATGATCTTAACTTGCTCAGGAAAATTCCACAATTACCATTCCCTTGCTCTCATGTGGAAAGCATTGATGTCTTTGTCTAAGGTGTCATGAAAACTAAACAACCTGTATGTCCATATTGATATTGAACATCACCTTGGATCTCTAGTAGGTTGTTCATGTTTATCTGAAACTTGTATTTATGGTGCTTGCCCCTCTTTCTTGTTTTTCCTTTCATCATGCTTATTGTCATTGGAATCCTATACATGTTCCCATATCTCATCCACAAACAAGTCTAAGAAAAATTTATCTATTACCAGGAGACAAAGAGTCCATTTGTTGGCATAGCCATTAAGACCTTAAAATGAAGCTTACTCTATTTGTCTATGAAGCTTACTCTTGACACCTTATCTGTACCAAATCTAATAAGATAATTTATTACAACCCATTTCAATAGACACCAAAATTGCCAAACAAAGGCACCCTAGTCTCCACTTACCTAGGAAACTAGGCGTGCTTTATTGTTGGACAGTGGGATCTACGTATGAGTTCAAGTGGGGCGCTCCACCAGAGTCATTTATCTCCCATTTGGTAACTCTTTTCCTTAGTCGATAAAATAATGAGGGATGCATTAGTAAGCATCCTGAGAGACAATTTTAGTGTGTGTTGCAATGAGAGCAAGTGTAAGCAACTTGTGTACTAGAAGTTGTAATATTCTTTTCTGAATAATAGTGAGTAGTTGTGATTGCTGTTAGAGTTTGTATTACTGTTTGTAATTTCCATATTGCACAAATATATATTTAGCTTCCTTCTATCTGCTATTTTCAATTAACATAGAGTACATTGTTTTCCCTTCTAAACTTAATTTAAAGAAGTTTTAGTATATGGAGATCTAGGCTTTGATAGGTGTAAACTAAGCTCCAAAATTTAGGACCCGTAGATTTCATTTGCGAGTGCAGATCTGAACTATGATGTAAAGTTTAACAATGCCATGGAAATATGATATTGTGTTGGGCACTGGTGTGATGTACAAGGCAATGAGAACACAGATGTTGCCAATGAATGAGTTTGTTGCTGAGAGAAAACATAAGTTGTTTTTATTGTAATGGTGACAATAGTGCTACTGAGATTATATATGAGTGGCGTTTATATCCATGTGCATTGTGGGCTATAAAATGAGTTGTTAGTTTTGCTTGGATTGCAAGGAGAGAAGACTCAACAACCTACATGGACATGAATTTAAATTTGAACATCATGATTGCTAGCACTTGATCCTTGCATGGTTCCTCCTTGAGAATTAGTCAAAATGAAAATATTGTGTGGTGGCTATTATCATGCTCCCCTTTGCATGCCTTATGGGAGGCTAGGAGAGCTGCTAATTCCACCAGTGCAATTGCCACATGGTCCAATAACGACAAATGAGAAGATGAAAAGACAGCCAATGAATTCAGCATAACAGTTGTTGGGGATCAATAAATTCTATAACATAAGAAACCCTAATCTCTAGCAAAGCCCAATACTCTGTATGCTTTTGGCTTCCCGTTGGATGCACATATTCTATGTTGGTTGTCAATGCTTTTGTATTGGTTGCTTACCTTGCTTTCTCCTTCTCAACCCCCATAAGCCTTCATCTTCACAGGTCTATAGAACAAATGAAATCTAGGATTATGTAGACTAGTTTTGCACTTTTAGTCTTTTACAAGAGGCATTTTTTCTACTTCAAGGTTTTCATCTCTGCTTTGATCCCAGTAGTGTCTTTGAAGTGATTATGTACATGGATTGTTGTTGGTAGTAAAAATGAGCTTTAATGTCAATTATTTAAGAAGTTGTAGAATATGATTTATTTTGCATTGTGTGACTATATATCCTGCATCTGTCAGATGTTTAGCTAATTGTTTTTGTGCTCTGCACCTTTGAGTTATATCCTTTGTTCCTAACATAGGCTGGTTGGCAGTTTATTATTTATCACAAATCAGTATTTTTGTTTTTTTTTAATATTTCCCGTTGATTCTACAGTGATATGTTCTTCAATTGTTAATTATTTGCCCTTATTTTCCCATACACCATCCCTTCCTATCCAACCTAGCCATCACAACCAGTATAGAAAAATGGAAGAAAGAAAGAAACCGGAAAAAGAAAAAGAAAAAAGAAGGATACATGCATTGTATGGCCATTCTATCTCACACAGAACATGATCTACTGGATTGATTGTTTACATTGTTTGATTCAGGTCATCCAAGAAACATGGCAATGGCATCAATGGAAACCATGCAAGAGCAATCAGACATGATTGGAATGGTCAGAAATACTAGCCTTCCTCAGAAAAGGGGCTGAGAAGATAAAATTTGTGCTGGATTAACATATAAGAAATGGCCAGGATGGCCTGGGGAAAATGTATTTCGGCTGCTTGTTCCTGTTCAGAAGGTTGGTGGAATTATTGGTCGTAAGGGAGAATTTGTGAAAAAGACGTCTGAAGAGACCAGATCACACATTAAGATTCTAGAAGGAATTCAAGGCACTCCTGAACGCACTGTAAGCTTTATTTGAGTCCTTGATGTTTGATCTTCTTGTTAAATTGTGTTCTTTATTTGCTAAAATAAATGAAATACTTTATCAAAACTGCCATGTAAGAACTATTCAGGTCTGGATGCAGATCATCCAGTCTTTCCAAGTAATGGGAACTGCCAAATTGATGCTAAATCAAAGTTTATATTTGATGAACCTATCCATTATCCTACAAAGAGGATCATAGAGGTGTTATTTGATCCAATCAAGGGAATTTGAGTTTTCCATTGCATCAGATGTTTTCAAAATCCTTAGATCTTCTATTGCTAAACCTTGGAGGTGTTTCCTACAGTACTTTTTGTTTTTTCAAAAAAGAAGTTTCCAAGCATTTCTCCTATTGTGGCTGGCATATGATAACAATCTAATTATTGTACATTCTTGCACAGATGTGTTGTTTTTGTATTTCAACAATGAGGGATTGTATCTTTACATAGATTGTTGGCTTCAAAATTTTGTATGTTCTTGGGTTTTTTGTTTTTCTAATTCTATGATTCAAAATATTTTATTTTGATTTCACCTTAAATAACTTCATTATTATCTCTTGTCATAGGTTATGGTTTCAACAAAAGAAGAACCAGAAGCACCAATTTCTCCAGCTATGGATGGGATACTCAAGGTTCATAAGTGAATTATAGAAGGAGGTCCAGATGGCATAGGGGAATTGGGTCGAGCTCAGTAGGGTGGTAGTGGAATGACTTCAAATCGGTTGCTTATGGCTGGCACACATGCTGGCAGTTTAATTGGAAGGCAGGGAGCAACAATAAAAGCAATTCAGGAAAGTTCAGGTGCTATTGTTCGTGTTCTAGGACCAGGTGCTGAACAAATCCCATTTTTTAAAGTTTTTGTCATGCAAGTGAAGTTATGAATGGATATATTACAAGGTAGATATATATTGTCATGTCTTGGATATATACTGCAAACATTTCACTGACTGTCCTAATAAATTCTGTAGTATAAGGTGTTTTTAGATTAGTGCTTCTTAGTGTTACATGGGGATGTGTCCCCAAGGGTAGGGGACGTGCTTCCCACGCTCATGGCATGGGGATACACCAAGGGGGATGTACCCCACCTTCCCTTTTGAGGGGAATGCTTCCAAAAACATAAATATTCCTACCTAAAAATCCTTGCTCCTGCATCCGTATTGACCAATTTTGACAATGTATAAATTATACATTTTAACGTAATGTTTAATTCTTTTAGCCTCCTGTGAGTTCTTTGCTACTACCCATCATTCACCTGTGCTGTCACCATGAGATTTCTAAGTTTCTGCTATGTCAAGGGTCTTGTGCTACTATGGTGCCGTGAAAGAGACTGTGGTTGATTGAGTTATGTGCACTGTCTTTTAACTTGTGTGAGCAATGAGGCTATGTGGGCATGGCAGTGTGAGGGAGACCATGTGAGGGAGAGTTGAGACCTTCGGCCTGTGACTCCCAGATGCTGTGAAACATAATTCTTGTTGCTGGATGCCATGGACTGTTGGAATCGTAGAAACCTTGCTACTGGATATTTATTGTTGTGGCCATAGTTAAAAGTTAAAACTTAATACCTCAAGTATTTGCCATAGTCCCTTGTTGGATATTGTGGGTACAGTGAATAGTAAACACTTAATTATTTTATGCTACTGGACAATAAATACGTCAAACATTTACTATTACGTGGTTGTTGGTTGTGACATTGCAACTGGGAGAAAATACTCAGAACAGGGTCTAGCACTGTTGGAAGAAAATGCTTAGAACATGGTACTTCTAGACTTGTTTTCTTGCTATTGTGTGCTGGATATTAGCAGTTGGGTGTGCTTTTTCCAATTGGATAAGCTTAAATTGTTGTTATGTAATAGTTTTAATGGTTAACGTTTCAATTTTCATATTTTAAATCTTTTTAGAATTTGGGCTGGCCTCCTATGTTGGAGACTTCAATGTTCCATAGATTTTGTGGGGTGATTCCACATGTCCCCTTGGATGTGTTCCCTTGCTCCCAAATTTGCACATCCCAGAAACTTGGTGGAACATTGGTGTTTTTTTTCCTTGGAAATAAATCCTTGGGAAACGTTTGGGCACTTGCCCCCATTTTGATGATGGTACCCAATCTAAAACTGGTGGTGTAGACTTTGTGTGCTTAACTAACCTTATGGTAATCTAATAGCTGACTGGCACACAATATGTACATTAAGCATATAATGAAAGTAACACATTAAGCATATGATGAAGGTAACAAAAAGAATTATGATAAGATAAGATTATTTTATTAATGTCCAACAAGTGATCCCAAAAGTAGGTCAACAGGACTGTGCAGTACCATGATAACAATACAAAGTGGGATCCCAAAAGTAGCTCCTGTAAAAAGCTAAAAGCAAAACTCAAACCTAACCCCAACTCCATATATGAATTTGAGGTTATGTTTTAGGTAAAAATAGATTCTACATTATACTTTTTTGTTGGAACATTGATGATTTGAGCTACATTACCTTCATGCAGCTTATTTTAAGATTGATGGTTTGATATTTATCTCTTACATTGTCTCTTTCTTGTATCTGATAGGAAATGACGCTGGAATTTGAGAAAGCTAGGCCAAGGAGCTATCTCTTCACATAGATAGTTTCCTAACATTAAATGATAAATAACTAATTTGACAACACTTTCGCTAAGAAAGAATGGGCTCATTCAAGTACATGAAACCATGTTGGTGTTTAGCACAAATATCTTGACAAATTTTTATGGTTTGTTTATTGCTTTTGTTTGAAGCATTTTGTCGATTTTAGAAGTTTGTGTGTATTTTGGTTAAATATTGTGTTAATTCCTTTGAATGATTCTAGTTCTCATTCGATGCTTGATTTAACCCTTTGTTGTAGCTTGAATCAAGGTTGGTTTTAGGATTTGAGAAAAGTTTCTTTTATTAACTTTTAGTTGCATGAATTAATTTTCTTCAGTTTTTCAATTCTTTCACACTGACTGTATATTTTCTTTGTAAATACTTATCGTTATTCAACAAAATAAACGAGCTCTGCATATCTGAGCGAAGAGAAAAATGGTCTATGCACTAGGTTCCTATGTATTGATCGTAGGATACCTATTGGCACAAGACCAACATTTATCTAATGTAATAATCAATTGGCATAATTACAATGCATAATTGTATTAGCCTCCATGACCATAATTGGCTAGTGGAGGCCAAGATCGAGCATAATGTATGATTCTATGAGTTTATCAGTTTGTCAAGTTTCAAGTCCCCACATGTCCGTTGGACCATTAAGGGACGAGATAACAAGTGGAGTCCCCACTTGCCCTGAATCTAGTCAGTGCAGTTGTGTTTCACTGACACCTTCCTGTTGTGACTTGTGAGTCTACATGTTTTGTTGTTGATGATGTGATTCATGTTATTTGACTAATGCTGTTATTCTTTTATTTTAACAATATTCTATAAATCAGTGAAAGATTCACCAGTTTTTACAATTTTTTATAATGAAGTTAAATATTCGCCAAGTTTTTACAACATTATATAATAAAATGAAATATTCGCCAAGATTTTACAACATTATATAATAAAATGAAAGATTCGCCAAAATTTTACAACATTATATAATAAAATGTGTTAGGTATAACTCCCGATTTGATTTTTATTCCATTGCTAATGCATTCTTTTATACATTCATGTGACGGTTGTGTTTCACCTTCCGTCCAGCCTTTTCGGCTTCCTACTTATTCATATTTA
>LPNX010787469.1:725310-782017 GCA_001517045.1 Pseudotsuga menziesii
CGCATCACATTTATTCTTCTCTTTGGGAATGGTGGGAAAACCAAATACACCATTCTTTCTCAACAAACGAAGACTGTTATAATTTAGATGACCAAATCTTGCATGCCACAATGAACTAGATGGCATATTACCTTCTCCATGCTGAGAGAGGTAGGCATAGTTCTGAAATCTTACGGATGAACCCTTGAGCTTCGGCAGCTTTCCATCTTCGTATCCAGTCATGATGACTTGGTTGTCAGAGGACTTTCTTATTTCAACGATTCCATCAAACATGTGGATGGAATGGCCTTGTTGTCGAATCTCCACCATGGACAGCAGGCTTCTCTGTAACTCTGGAAGATAAAGAACGTTCTTCAACAAGAAATCAAGGAACCTAGGCATCTTCAGTCAAATGGTGCCCATTCCCTTTGGTTTAATACTTGACTTATCTGCAAAGTACACTATGCCATCTATTGTTTCATTAAGTTCTTCAAAACAATCTTTTATAAATGTCATGTGTGATGTTGCACCAGTATCAAGCAGCCAACAATCTTTGTAAGATGAAAGTGAAGTCATTTCATTAATTCCAAGATTACAATGTGCAACAATACAAGAATCAGAAGATTTACTAGCATCTTGGTCATCTTTCTTCTGGTTGTGCTTGTCTTTGATGGAGTCCCACGAAGCCCAACACTGATCTGATGTGTGCCCAGTCTTTCCACAACGCTTGCACTGCAAATATGATCTTTTGTTTCTGCCCCCTTTGCCTCTGAAATTTCTTCTTCCTCAGCCTCTCTCTTTGCAAGAGAGAGTGGCACCAACTATTGATGACAAAGATTGCATCTTTTACAACTGTTAGTGTAATTTACAATAATGACAAAGAGAAATAGAAAAAAACAATAACCTTGTAGGTCTACAGTCTCTGCCAAGGTGAATACAATGTAAGTTTATAGCATACATAGGCTTCTTCAATACAAAATATATCAGTCACTAGCAATATATTATTCTTCAGCATAAAAGATAGGTTTTATACTACGTAGTTTTCAACGTAGTCCAATATATCAGTCAGCAGTCTCCACGCAGCATACAATGCAGTCTTTAGCAGCAGCAATCACAGTAGCAATTGTCAGCAGCAACCACGAACTCATACAACATGCTCAGGTTCATACAAAATGTTCACACGTTCACACTCTCAGCAAAAAGAGAATGAGACTGATATCCGGTTTCATAAATCTTTTCATAAATCTGATGTGACTCTGTATTCAAACAATACTTAATTGGTCGTTAATGAGCGGACACCATTTTCAAATCTTCTCATGAATAATGACCATTTTCAAAACTTCACAATAGCCTATCGCCTGTGAAAAATAATCAATGCAATTGGTTCCCATATCATTTAATTTCTATTCAGATCTTTTCTCAGGAAGGCAGCTTCATAAAGATCAGTAAGAGTGGGGACATGGTAGTCCATCCCAATTTGCACGTCAAGCTGTCTCATATGGACACAGTCAAGTCAATAATTTAGCTGATATTTATGCCTAATCACGACTTATCTATCAGAAATACGATGCATAAGCATGGATTACACAATATATATGAAGTTCAATACTTTAATTTATACCGAAATGCCCAGCCACGGCGCTCAGCAGAACGATAAACAACACAACACTGAGACTGAAAAAATGTTGTACAGCGAACTGGATGTAATCTTCAGAATAGAAAGGCAACTTCAATAGCAAAATATGAGCATCTCCACCAATATCAACGCAGTCTATCAACATATATCAATGCATATCAGTATATGTACGAGCTGCGACGCAGAACCCTGGCAAAACGCGGGAACCCTAGCAAAACGCAGGAACCAGCAAATGGTGTCTTCACAAACTTCACAACTCAGTCACACCAGGCAGCATAAAAGATAGGTCACAGCAACTTTAAATAGCTCTCAGCTTCAGATGGAGGAGTCACACAGCAGTTGTAGCAGGTCGCAGCTCTCTCAGATTTTGTACATGGCTCTCATTCAGCTCATATACCACTTCCAGGAGGAATCTTTACCAAAAACACTGAAAATAATCAGTTTTCATCATCAAATAGCTCGAAATCACCAGTTTTCTCCCTTCAAAACACCAGCTTACACCGTTAAAAGGCTCGAAATGATCAGCTTCATATATATACGAGCTCAAGTAAAGACCTCAACAGGCTCGCAGCTCGTATCAGTTTCTTAAATATTTGGCAGTAGATCAATCCAGAAAGGCATAGTCAAGCACGTTGCAGCTTGTTCTCAGCCTTTCAAACTACACATTCAAATGCAGAATGCGGTGCAGAATATGGTTCGCTCAACGCACAGCATGGTAATGAATACATTCAACAGAACTCTCAAACTTTCCTCACTGGAGATGGGACCATGCATGATAACGCATATGGAAGACTAGCGACTGGCAGGCAGCTCTGAAACGAATTGACAAAGGGCAGAATGGAGGTCTGGCAATGGACTGGCAAGCAAAATGCCAGGACTGAAATGTAGCAGGCAGGAGTTATGGCAAATAGCCAGGCTCTGATACCACTGTTAGGTATAACTCCCGATTCGATTTTTATTCCATTGCTAATGCATTCTTTTATACATTCATGTGACGGTTGTGTTTCACCTTCCGTCCAGCCTTTTCGGCTTCCTACTTATTCATATTTATTTATTTATTTACAATATATAACCCTAACGGATTATATTCTAACAAAATGAAAGATTCGCCAAATTTTTTATATATACATAATATATTATTGATAAAATCGCCTTCAAATTTTCCTATATATTGGAGAGATTCACCCAATTTTTATACATATAAATCTAGGGGGGGTTCTTAAAATCATCCCTACTGTGTACCTGCAGAACATGCCAAACAAACAAGAACATCAAAGCTACCAGAACATTATCTACACCGTTCCATACTGGTGACTAAGGAATCCAGTAACATATACATGCGAGATCAATACAACAGATATGTGGGACGGAAATCAGCTTTGCATTAAGAAATCAATGAAGAAGCTTACAACCATTGCCTTAGTGTTGACAAACTCCTCCACAAGACAAACACCTCATCCCCGATAGCTCCAACTTGCTCTCTTGTGCTCTCCAATGGATTGGGCTAGGTAGTCAATTCAACATCATAACATTACTATACAGTTCTCTCCCTCAACTATGGGACATGAGCTTGTATTTATAAGGCTCAATGGATAGGGATAATTGAGAGAATTGTGGGTGAGGTGGCCATAAGATCCTACCAAGAGGGATCTTGACTCCAACCAACCCAGATTGATAGGGATAAGGGAGGACATGAGGCTCATGTTCTAAAAACCTTGAGAATCCTCTTTTTCCAATTTTACCAAGGGTATCGCTTATATACCCTTATGACAGAGCGGTGAAGGGTAAGAACCGCTCCAAGAACAAAGCCCATATGCGATGGCATCGCTTCTCTATAACAAGACTCAGGCAGTGCTGAACAAGGTATCGCTCATCAGCTAACGGGAAAAAGCAGTGCTAGGGTTTTTTTTATGTAGAATTGACATCCAAAGCATGTTTCCACTCCAAGTTTGGGATTTAGGGAAAACATAGGTATCAGGGATCTTATCACATGCTGGTGACAGGATTTGGGTATAACACCCTACCACTAACACCTCCCCTCTTCACCCCAATTCTTACTAATCCCCCCTCCTCCTCTCCCTACCTCTAACTCCCCTCCTCCTCCTACCTCTCTCCCCCCTCATCTCTATTACTAAACCCTTCTCCACTCTCTCTTTCTCTCCAACCCCTGGCATCTAACAACCCCCTCCCCAACCCCTAACACCCACACACACAAACGTCCATAGGTCCCCCCACCTCTAACCCCCCTCTTCCTCTTACCTCTAACCCCCTCTTCTTCCCCTAACTCTAACCCCACCCAATCCCTTCAATTCCCTGACAACCCNTGTCTCTCACTCTCACCCCCTATGTCTGCCCCTACCACTAACACCCCCTACTCTCTCTTTCTCTCTCTAATTAAAAAAAAAACTAAACTAAACAAAACTAACATTTTTCTCATATTTGAGATTTAAATTTTTTTATTATAATTTAATAAAAATAAATTGTATCAATATTTAAAAACAATGTTTATATTCAATTTTAAAATTGTGTATTTCTAATTTATTTTTTTAAATAAAAAAAACTATCTAAAAAATTTAAATACTATGTAATATAAACTCATGTAGTATTTATGGAATTTTTTTGGGACCTCACACCCAACTGTCAAGATTGAAGTTTCATCTTGTAGTGTCTCGAAGAGAGGGTTCAAGATAAACAAAAGCACCACAAACACCTTGAATATATGCCAAATTTCAATAGATAGTATTAAAGTTGACCAAGTATAAAAACATTACATTTTCATTTAATATTGAAAAAATATATAATAGAAGAATAATTTTACTATTAAAATTAATAGAATAATAACTATATATATTTTTTAATGTTAAAAAGTAGAATCTTTCTTTAAACAACTACAACCATACCAAATCACTAACTTAAAAAAAAGTTATCTTTATTGTTTTGATCATGCACATCTTCTGCACCTATTCATGATTTTTCTTGATACTAAAGTTGAAGGCTTTAACCTATTCATCTTGATCATGCCTATGTACTACCACATAATTACGTAAATTAAATCATAAAGTTGAAGGCTATAGCCTATTCATCTTGATCATGTCTCATGCCTCTGTACTAGTACATAATTAGGTAAATTAAATCATAAGGATATAATTAGGTAAATTAAATCATAAAGTTGAAGGCTATAACCTATTCATCTTGATCATGCCTCATGCCTCTATACTACCACATAATTAGGTAAATTAAATCATAAGGAGCTTGTAGTAAAAATCCTAAACAAAATTAAAGGATGAAAGGCCTTATAATCCATGAACTTCTTTGTGATATGCATGATGAATATATTAGACCATTTTGACAACCTACATCTTTGGTTGTTAGTAATTGTATATGCACAGTAAATATCTCTAATTCATTATGTTTGTATATTTACAAATGGAATGCAATATTTATTTTCAACATGGTGCTCATAAATGTTCATTGTGTGATCTACAAGAGAATGAGACACATGTTGCCTTGATAGATTAGATGTCAGCCCATGATGTGGTCTAAAACTGGACGAGATTACATGTTGTGAAAAATTTTAGGGGCAAAATTTAGCCTATGGGCTAATTTTCAACCTTTTATTCCAAAAGAGATTTGTCAATTTCCATTTTTTCTAAAATGATTCACCCAACTTGCACATAATTTTTTTAAATCTCTAAACATTGACAAAATTGCCCATAAACTATATAAAATCTCTAGAAATTTGAATACTTCTAGAAAAATATTGTCAATTATTTTCTACACCATGAAAGCATTATGGATCCTTAAAATTTTCACTAAATATAGTAGATGTCACGAGATCCAAATTGTGTACACGTGTAAATAATAACTTTATTGTATTTTTCCTTGTTATTAAAGTCTTGCGCGCTATAATAAATATAGAATGGTTATTAAATTTGTCAACAATCATAAAAATTTAATTGTAATGGTTCTCAACTTCCATAGTATGGAGAGTGTAGGAGTGAAGTGTATAATGATCTTAATTTATATTTCGATGTTTAGAAATGCTACTAAAGCACATACTCTCATGTGTGTTTCAATTTTTGCTTAACCATTAAAGTCTTTCAAGATCTTTTGCACACAAAACATTCCTACAACTCTTGAACTATGCATGTTCCTCATCAACAACAAACAATGTTACCCTTTAGGAATGCAAATCTATGTGTAGTGGCAAAGTATACCACTTTCACATGGAACCTTTATTAGTTGACAAAGTGACAATCTATATCACTTTTCCCTACTACTAAATTGATGGCATTAAAGGTCTCAAAAGAAAATTTACAATCTTCTCTAACCCTACCCTATCTTATTGTAAGCTTGCAATCCACATGCAATCCACTTGACTCGTATGCACACTTGAAGTATCAAATATGCTACAATTGAGATTTGTTTTTAATAAATCACAATGGTTGATGATCATAAAGAATCATTATTTCCTTACTAAGAAAATAATAGACCTCCAATGCTTGATTGCTTGTGTAACTATATACAACTATTTATCATCGGGTTGGGTAGTTAATATTTCTTCTATGAAGGTTGGCAAGTGTGTAGTTAATATTTCACCTATGAAGGTTTATAAGTGTGCAGTTAATATCTCTCTATAAAGGTTTCTCATATAAGTAATTGCCTTCTCATGTTACAAAAACACTTTTCCTATGGCATGCCCTAAGGCATTAACTTCAATCTCATAAATAATTTTTAGGTTTGGTAAAGCTAGCACCAATAATTTACCCAACTTCTATTTCAAAGCTTCCAATTTACAACCAAGTTGAATCACTAGTGTTGTGCCAAGGGCTTCTAATGGCCAAAATTTTGAGGGTAAAAGAGATATGAACCTTTGGAGATCCAACAATCATTACCCAACATATCATTGATCAATCTCTTCTTAGCAACCTAGAGATAAGGAGACTCATCACAAGGATCCACAAACTCTAGCAATCCTTTGAATCATTGTTTTTTATCAAATCCCTCGAAAGCTCAATGTCGTTGCAAATAAAATAGCAAATAGAGGTTAATTCTTCATTTCATAACTCTTAAAAAATTTGAAGAGATGGGACATAGTTCCATCCCTTAAGTATCTTACCCACTCTACAAATTTGTAAAGTCATTAATTCAAGTTAAGAACCTACCTAATTGGGGTGATTTACCCCATTCACATGCAAAGTAAAGCTATTTGTACACAAGCCTCCATGTAAGTCACTTGTCTCATTGCAAGCTAGGTTTAATGATGAACCAAGCAAACTAGTATATTTACTCCATGTATAAACAAATGTAGCATTTATGAAATTTTGAGAGTGACATTTACCCATTAGTCTTTTATGAGATCCATATTCACCACTCTCCAATCTCTTTAATTTCTCCAAAATCTACCCATCCTTAAGAAAACCAAACTTTTCTCTAGAAAAAACCTTCACCAACATAGGTTCCACAAACATAGGAATAATAATCTCGGTAATCACCTTATAGATAAGCTTACCAAAAAAACACACACTTTTGAGTGAGTGAATAGATGTTCTATCAGTGGCATGCTCTACTATTATCATTATTATTATAATAACAATATTGTAGTTGATTATTTATCGCTGTTTTTATGAGTATGGGATAGTAAATAGAAGAAAAAGCGATAACAGCGTGGATGTGCCAGAGTGGTTATCGGGCATGACTAGAAATCATGTGGACTTTGCCCGCGCAGGTTTGAATCCTGCCGTCCACTTTTTCACGTCGTTTAACTACGTTAGTTAACGTTTCTCTAACTTTAAGCCTGTCTTAGTTTTTCGCTACTTCAGGGTTTTATGACTATACCAACGGTAACAGCGGACATATTAAGTATATTTTTCTGAATATTTTAATGTGAATTTTAATTTATTATAAAAAAATGATAATAATTTTAAAAAATATTAAAATTTTAGCTAAGACAAAATGTAGGTTTTGTTAGTATTATTTTTAGGTTAAGAATATATTTGGTGTTCACTTTAAACATATGATATAGAATGTGTGATCATATGATATTAAAGAATTCCTTTCCAATACATCTTTTTAATTAAAAAAAAACCTATTTTCACTAGATATTAAAAGTATTGATTTTTTTGTATTAAACAATATCTTTTTTTTAACTCCTTAGTATGGTGACATAGCAACTCTTATAACCCTTATAAACTTTGCATGATGAAATATGAAATTATAGTAAGAGAATATTTCAAAATAGAGAACAAGTCAACTTCATACATAATTGTTCCAATCAACTTCACACTACGGTCACTCACAAATCGTACATATTGAAACACCAATCTAACTCTAAACACAAATCATACATATTGAAACACCAATATAACTTTAAATACTACTGGGTTCAGACCACCTTCACACAGAGATCATACTTATTCAAATTACACTAATCTAATTTCATCCATAGTTGGATTCACACCAACTTCAAACATAGAGCACTATTTAAACCCTGCAATACCCTATTCAACCTCTTAGTTACACAATTATACAACCCATAATATCTATATGTTTTTAATACACTAAAACTACCTCTTGACCCTTATATACTAGGTAGCATATTGCTTCCTTTTTTTAGAGTATTATATCCCCCAATATGAATTCATGTTTTATAATATTGCCTTCTTAGTGAACCCTTCATGACAATATAGGGATCAACTTACCATATTTTCTATAACTTTGTACATAAATCGAAATTTATATTAACTATTTCTCCAAAGTTGCTTATTTGAGATTATACAAAAAAAATATTTTCATTAATGAAATCAATGTTAGTTTTATTTGGTCTTAGATTAAGACAATGCTTGGCATTTCTTTTCATTGAATTGGATTTCTAAAGTTTAATGAAATTTTTTTGTATCGTATTCCTTAGACAACTTTGTTGCATGTGTTGTGACCTCTTTCACACATTGTGTTTGATGCACTTGCCACAACATCATTATGCACTTCCTTTGTTGCACTTGCAATTTGTATGCATCTATTATTGTACTTACTATCCTTGTGAATTTACTCTTTTATTTACTTCTAGTAGATGTATGAATCTAGGATTACAACATGGGTCTCTTGACAACCTTTTGTGAATCTTTTCAGATGCTAACATGCTTCAAGAAATTGCCAATTTGGCTCATTTATGTCATAAGGAAAACCTACAACAAATGAACATGTGTTAATCCTATGTAAAGTATGTTTGGCAATAGTTAGATTTAGTTACATATGCAATTGTATTAGAGGAACTCATTATAATTCAAAACAATTATAATCATTCATAGCAATAGTTTATGATATTATTGAATCTTGAGATGAAGAGAGGCCAGTACCAATTATATAATGTTAAGAAAATCATATTATTTATTATATGGACATCAAATACAAGATCTTTCACAAATTACATTGGGTAGAATATATATATACCTCATTTTATATAGTTTATGCTTAGAACAAAAACACCTCCTATGGAAACCCACTTGAATTAATATTCCTCTCTAATTTATGTTATACGATGAAGCATGAGTCTTTGATATATGCAACTAAAATCAAGTTTCATGTTTGGATGCAGTGTGGATCAGTCATTGGTATTTTCCTTCGAGTATTTACATGAATTGATACTTTCTTTTATGAACCAAAAGTGTCCCTTAGAAAATTTAGAACAACATGGTGGATGTTATGAAGGATAAGCCATTGTGAATAACCATTTCCAACAAAGCTGCACCAAATCTTGATGGATTTGATTAAGAATCCTCTACTCTATGCATGGAGAAGTAAGGCATACTCGATATGGCATAGACATAGTTGATAATTTAATAGACATTCATTTTTTAGATGTGCATTAGGATTAAATCTACCCCTTAAATTCGCATACAAAGACTAGGCCTCGACTAATAGACTACACTTGCAAAAAGAATCAAAAAATATCGTAAGCCCATTGATATATTGCGTATTCTTGATTCTCATTTTATTCTTCTTTCCAAACTTTCTCAAAACTATCAGATTCTTATCTACATAATTCCACAAAACCATGCGACAAATATCTCAATGGGTAAGTCATCCTTCTTGATTCTCTTCATATAAAATATAGATCATAGAAAATAACAAATTGTTCAGATTTCTACATGGTAGAAGACAAAGTATCAATCATCTCAATCAATACATGGGGCTCATGCTTGAATTCCTCTTGATAACTATCCCATGTGAAGAACCTTAAGGAACCCTTCTCATGGAATCTAATAATATCAAGTATTTATTCAATTGTTTGGGTTTTCAATTGCACACCACATGGTTGTAGGGCATAATCCATGTCATGGCATGCACCACATATTTTAGTTATAGTCCTACAAACCTTGACAACATGTAAAAATACCGTTCTCCTTTGTTCTTCAACATCTTATGTTGCTTCATCTATTTTACTGAGATTATTGCCTCATAATCCCCAAAAGGAAATGATGGTAGAAAAGTTACTATGAGTCTTCATAGGAGACAAATGAACAAAGTTGGAATTGGGTATTAAAGAAAAGGCAATGCACTGATGTTATGGATTGAAAAAATGAAGATGGCATTAATTTTGGGCCCATCTAAGCTTTTGGGGTGAATTGAATTATTGTCACTAAGCATTTATAGGATCTAACTTCGTAACAAACATAGATGATTTATAATCTATTGTGCTATTTTAGGGTCTAATCTAAATTAGCCACAAGAAAATACAACTTATTTCTCCTTTAAAGGTCCATTATGTTATAAGGGGTTCTCTTTGTGGAAGACTCGAACTCAAAGCTAATGGAAACTTAAACCTAGGTGCTTATCAATCATCTAATTGCAAAAATGATTATTGATTATTTCATTTGAGGTGTTCTTAGCAGTGGTTTAATTTTATGGAGTTTCATATCCTTACAAGTATGAGCTTGTAAATCTAACAACACTTGCAGGAACGACCTTCACAATAGTAGCATATGTCAAACAAGATATGTTCAAGATTGAGCTTACAACAATGACAATTATCCATGATCTAGAAATAATGCATTGCTTTATGTTGTTCACTATGCACCGATCACACTAGTATCAATGGTTTATCACAAGTGCACAAATATGTGGAAATTTTGAAAATTATATTTTTCTATCTCCATGTTTCCACTCCATCTCTTCATATCTCATCATTGATTTGTAAATTGATGTTGATATTCCACTAGAGTAGTGCATTGCAATATATCTTACAATATTTTGAAATCTCTTGTTATGCAATGTATTACTTTAGATTTGAAATTTAATATTACTATCTTACTGCATGAAATATTGGAATAAATTGAAATTGAAATGAAAGAAGATAAGAAAATAAGACACCATCCACACAATGACCAAAACATGTACCTTGTTAAACCCAGTTCAAGAAAAACACAAATAAAAGGTGAGGCTTATGCTCTTGCTCTTTTCTTCTTAATTATGAAATGAAAATGCAAAGAAAATGCACTCACTATGTAGTTTCCATGGGCATTATGGCTTGGAGGGCTTCTATAGCAACTTTTGCTTCCTTCATTATGCCTCAATATTACTCTTCTATATTGTCTACTAAACTATTGGACAATAAACAACACAATGTGAACAAAACCCCTTCCTTTCCTAGCAACCTAGTATTTAACATAGTTAGGGTTGGGGTTAGATTTTTTACATGCCTCAAATTATTATTAGGTTTAGGGTTTTGGACCCTCTAGAATATTCTTCAAAGTCAACACATGATTAGCTCTACATGTGTGAGTAATGTGAGTTGATGTGGCAACCACTCATTATCAGGGTGGTAAGTAGGATAGGTTAACTTGCATGATGCATAACTTCGTCATACAAGCTATGGTTGAGATGATATTTGCACCATTGGAAATCTCCTGAAGTCTTTGGACCCCAAATCACCAAATCATGACCTGCCCCTGGAATGGGTCATACAAGAAAATAGCTCCTCTTTTTCCACCCCAAAAGTACCAAAATAGATGAGAAATTATATAATGATCCATTCTGGATCAATGATCAATGTAAGTTTCCATTGCTTAAATTCTCAATTAACATACAACATCAACTCTGAGTCATTGTTTATAGATGTAAGCAATCTTAAGGTTTATTGTGTTTTGTTTTGTTTGCTTGCTTGCTTGCATTTCCAATATTTAAATATCTTCAATATATTCATCGATTGGGTGTCATTTATAAAAGTGGAAATATAACTACATAAATGTTAAACCTTATTTTAGTTGTTGAGACATGGGACTTTGTTTGTGGTTTCTTACTTTCAGGATAACAAGTGCTATCCACAATAATTGGACCTCTTGCCCCCAGTTTCCTATCACTTTTTTCCCAAGCCTTTCTCTCATGTTTGTAAGAGAATTTATAAGGGCTAAAACAACCATTATTTCAGTAGCTACATGTATGTCAAAACTAGTTTGTTTTACCATTCCTTTCTCATATGGGCCTTGACTAATTGTATTTTTTTAGAAAATGATCATTGACATCCATAAATCTTCTCCAAGTAATGCATTTTGGATGTATCTCAAACCTATATTTTTTTTACCTCCATAGTGGTGAGATCATTAGAATCATTACTATGAATTTACCTACTTTCTTTGGACGTTTTATCATTATTTTTGCAAAAAGCTTGTTCTCCTTCTTTTTTTTATAGGGAATAGTCAATTAATTAGTGCATTATTTGATTGGAATGTCTCATGAAAAATCTACGTATCAATAGCAAGTGCAAGCAAATTTTTTGTAGCTATAATATCGTGAATATCTCCTATCAACTAGATTATAGATAACAACTAGCAATTGAGTTAACAAACCAAATGAATTACATATCACCTACTAACAACTAGATTATCACTAACCACAAAGTACTCGTTACCTATTGGCAATTGGAATATGCTTGACCACTAACAACTGAGATCGTACAGTGTGTGAACACAATAACTATAACCTATTTTTTAAGGTCATCTCTGCTAAAGGCGAGGACTTGATGATTTGCAACTGCCCTTGTTTACCAAGGTTTCCCACAAAAGAATAACTAGAATCACAAAAGCAACAAAGTTAATTGTATTAGAGAGGATATGTTCTAATATTATGAAGGCCATAATAATTCCTAGTGTCTTTTACTTAGAACTACAATTGAAGCATCTTGTATTTTTGTCATTTTTAATGTATGTAAAATCTTATTTATATTTTAAAAACAATATGAAACTTCAAAATTAAGTAATATTTACATTTGTTTGATATATAATAATGTATTATATATAATAGTAATGGTCATGTTTTCCAAAAGGATCAGATTCATTAGTAAGGAATGATAATTTTTTCTTCAATGATCACGGTTGAATTGTTGTGAAGGTTCATCGTGTGCCTATGGTTGTCACGTGGATACCTAGAGATGGTGTTTGAATGTGTGAGCATGGTTTGTATTGCACAGTTTTTCATGCATATATGTAAGCGAATAAAATCCGACCCTATTTTCATCCTTAAGATTAGACACTAACTACCTATTACGACCATCATTTTTTTTAAAGGGGTTAGATCCATTAGTGAGGACTAATGGGATTTTTCCTAGTGAGCAAAGTTCAATTCTCATGAGGGCCCATTCGACCTCTTGAACAAGTTTCCATAGGGACACCTATAGCTAGTGGCTAAATGTGTGAGGTTACATTGCAGTCCCTACACCAATATAAGTGGATCAAGCCCCACCCTCTTATCATCCTTAAGAATGGACACTAACCCTTAGCACATTTTACGACCACCATTTTTTAAAGAATGATGAAGCATATTATCACCCAATGTTCAAATATCTAAAGGATTGCTTCACTCATGATTATAATTTCCTTACCTATCATGGATGCTTGTTTGATATGAAGTTGGTGTTCTTTCTACTTATCAAATCTGTCTTTAGAGCTAGAAACAACTCTATCCACGATGTTTTCTCTCTTTATGGTTTTGTTTTGATAGAGAATGTGTTGGATTCATCCTCTCATCAAGTCACTACTGCAATATTTTAGAAACATTATTCAAAAAGTGAGGATCTCAATCCTTCCTTCTAGTGTGCCAAAAAGCCAATGGGATTGTAAAGTTGAACCTCCTAATTGAAGGCATTAAAAAAGTCATGTTATTTGTTGAGTGGATTCTAATTGGGAAGTTGTGGGGCATGGGAGAATTTTAAAACCCAAAAAACTCATATCCATCAAGAAAGCATTAGTCAAGTAAAAGGAGGGATCATGTGTTATTTTTGTGGCAATGGTTTCTTTACATTTCATTTCTAGTTCAAAGAAGATAATGATTTGATCTTTCAAACCGATCCTGGGCTTCTAGGCTCTAGTGGTTTGTATCTTAACATGTGGCCTCTTGATTTTGATTTGGAGGAGATGTCCTATGATTTCCATTTAGGCCAGGCTCTTTCACCTCCTCTTCATCCTTCGGGTTGAATGAATCCTTGAAAGCAATAAATAAATTAGGGAGGCTTTCGACAAAATTGATCCAAAGCTAGGTATGTTTTCATGTGCAATGATTTGTGTAGTCTAGGTTAATGTAGAAGTCAACCTCCCAAAAGCAATAGAGTTTCAAATGTAAAATTGGGTTCATGTATAATAGTTATTACAAATAACTTCTATATAAATGCAATCACTACCTTGAATATGGTCATTTCAGCAAAACCCACCCCAAAAATCTCCCTTGCGCAACTTGAGAGAATACATAAGAGTTTCATAGTCACAAAACTCTCAAATAGGAAACAAAAGTGATATGAGGGCCCCTCCCTTCTCGTAAAGGAATCTAAACTTGCTCCAACACAAAATATATTTTAGGTTATTATCTACTCTCTAGACTTGGAAACTCCTTCCCCTATAAAGAGGAAGGGTGAACGCCAAACCTAGGATGAAAAAGAACACCCTAAAGATTCAGTGAAAATAGAAATGTAAAGTTAAAGGTATTTGGAGCACTTTGTTGGTGAAACTCAAGTTGAAGAAAAGAAAATAAAGACCACAAAAGACCATGAAACCTAAGAAAGAGCCAAATCAATTACTAAAAAATGAAATACTTAAACAAAAACCTCCATGGAAACCCTACCCTAGAGCTGGAGACCGTCTTGAACCATGAAAATAAATAATAAAGTTCCTAAGTTAATAAAAACATGGTAACCAAAATCAATAACTGAAATAACCTCGTCAAAGTTCATAGAATACTCTTGATTTGAAAAGAGAATAGAAAAGAAAATTCACCCAAACACAATACCACAATACCAAGGGCAATTATATTGAAAGAAACCACTATCGATTGTCGATTGGTAAGAAAATCGATTGTCGATTGGTAAGAAAATGAAATTTAACATTTACCGAATCAGTTGTCTACTTCTATTACTCCATGTTCACACTAAAGCTTACCTCTGGAAATTTTAATCATTTCAGAAATGAATTAGCTTTTAAAAAACTTAAATGTTTATTAAGCTTTTGGCAATAGTGAATTTAGGAATAACCTTTCTACCTGACCATTTGTATGGATGGGAGGACCAGCAACGCGTGATGTGACAGCTCAAGCAAGGCAGGTCATCTACATCACGTGTTGCAGGTCATCTACATCATGTGTTGCTGATCGTCAGCAAATGGTCGGGTAGAAAGGTTATTCCGGGTAGAAGGGTTATTCCTAAATTCACTATTGCCATTTGTATGGATGGGAGGACCAGCAACGCGTGATGTGACAGCTCAAGCAAGGCAGGTCATCTACATCACGTGTTGTAGGTCATCTACATCACGTGTTGCTGATCGTCAGCAAATGGTCGGGTAGAAAGATTATTCTGGGTTGAAGAGTTATTCCTAAATTCACTATTGCCAAAATATTCACGAAGTAGAAAGTTTACTCCGTGAATTTAAGAATGAGCCGAGCCAAATATTCACGTTCTTTCATACTTCAAGAAACCTGGGAACATGTTCACATTCTTCATTGAGTTATAAATTGAAATAAAAGAAAACCAAAAAACAGAGTACTGTTTAACGCTACAATGACAACACAAAAAACAAACAAAAACGCGCCAGGTAGGGGTCGAACCTACGACTTTCTGCTTAGGAAACAGACGCTCTATCCACTGAGCTACAGGCGCAATACGTTTATAAAATCGGTTTTATTTAAACCTGGGCTATAAGTTACGTATGAGTAAATAATTGGCAAAAGGATTTAAGCAAGGCGGACGTGCTGGCATGACTAGAAATCGTGTAGTTTCTGGCAGTGCAGGTCCAAACTCCGCTGCCCATATTCATGTTTGACGGGTTTTCTCGTTTTCGGATTCAGATTGAAATTGAGACCAGATGGATTAAAAAGAAAGAAATCTGGGTATTATATATATATTATGATAGAGAGTATTTATCAAAGGAGTTAGCTTTCGACCTGACTATTTGCATCAATCGGACAACCTGGCTGGTATGAGCCATCACACACTGGTGTGATGGCTCATACCAGCCAGGTTGTCCGATTGATGCAAATAGTCGGGTCGAAAGCTAACTCCTTTATCTAGTTGCAACAGGGTTTATCATCAATTATTTGGATTTATCATCAATATATTTTATTTGTTTAAGTTGATTAATAAGATTAACAACTTAAGTGTACAGTAGTGATTAAGACCTAAATGGTTATTATATGTTATATCTTGATTAAAATCTAAATGAATAAAGTTTAATTAAAAAAATGGTAACAATTTGTATATGTTTAACAGCTAACTATTTTACAAAACCTGTAATTAGTTATACATATCAACATTTATTGACCACTCTACATGTAACTACTCATCTATACCATACGGTCAACTCAACTATTCCGTGTTCCCAACATGCGAAGATAGCACAGTTGGAAGTGCATCTGATTCATGTTAAAATTTCATAAATCATGCGAAAATAGCACAGTTGGAAGTGCATCTGATTCATGTAACAATTTCATAAATCAATGTGCGGGGATAGCTCAGTTGGGAGAGCGTCAGACTGAAGATCTGAAGGTCGCGTGTTCGATCCACGCTCACCGCATTTTAACGAACGCTTGTTCATTCCTTGGATTACGGATTTTCTAACCGGTTGCTTTCATTTCAAACATATAAAAAAGATAAACTATCATATCGCAATAACAAAGCGCCCTTTTTTTTGGTTTGCAGCGATCAAACAAAGCCTTCAAGAAATGAGCCTAGTGGCATTCAACAACACCTTCTCCATTACAGAAACACTACCATGTTGTTTTTGACTTTTTTTTTTTAATAGAAACAGTAAAAGGTGATAATATTAAACAGGCTGTGCACAGCCATACATTACAAAATATGCTAAGACTGAGAGTTCTAGTTCAAAAAAGATAAAGCCAAAATTGGTTCAGAGAGGAGACCAAGGAACTCCACATAAGGTTTTTACATATATTCAATGGACACTGGTAGTATATACCCTAATATATTGCTGATTAAATAATAAACAGAAAAACATAAACTAAGAAAGCAATTTAGAAATTAGCCTGGGGGCTTCATTGGCTGGTCTACTGATGCCTCCTCCATGGGTTGGACTGCAACAAGGGTTTCACGGGCCTGGCTGGCTTGATTCATGCTGACCAAACGCTGAAGGTCTTCTTGGATTCTGTCCACTTTGCCCATCATTTCTCTGAGGTTGGATTTTGTGTCATCAATCCTAGAATCGTGATTGCTTATCTGATAGGAGGTATAGCTAACCACCTCACCCATATCCTTCACATCTTGAACTAGTGCTTTGTTATCCATTATACCTATTGCTATCATTTCATACAGGCGCCTGAGGTTTTTCTTCAGTTCTGCAATCCCTACATTCTCATTTGCTGGGTTCATATTGCCTTGCCTAGGAATGTAAGTATCAAGAGCTAAGCTAGAAAAACTGAGAACAACACCTTCTAGATTTTGAGCCTGAGAACCACAGAAAAACTCACCAAGAGCCGAATGGAGAATGCTGACTTCTCGCAGAAGAGAATCGCAGTCATCCTTACTCTTACAGGAAAGAGTGCCTATGGCTCCTTCCTTCCACCCAGAACAATTGCAACCAAGAATCAAACTACTGCCAACTGTGAAAAACTCACCTACAGGAAAACTGAGCCCGAGACCAGAATTCAAATGCCACAGAGGACCGCCGGCGTGGGGGGAGCAATGACAAGAGAAGAAGGCAACGAGAGCAAGCCTTTCTTTCACGAACACCCTGCAGAAAGGCAGAGACTCCCACGAAATCTCCTGAAGAACTCCCTCGTCGACGCCTGATATTACATTCAACAACGTCCTCTCCGACGAGAAAGCAGAACGAGCAAGGAGCAGTCCGCTGTTCCAAGGAGCTGAGGGGTAAGAATGAAGTCTGAGGGAGGCCATACTGCAAGAGATGATAGGACCTGGAGCGTGTGGGCTGCAGCAACAATAACGCAGGAAAAGAGTGCGGGAGCACACGCGGCATTGGCAAGGGAGGCGGTGGGACAAACAATATATGCGCTGGTGGCTTATTAAATAACCATGGCATCATGACCATTGCGATGGGGGATGAACCTTTTAGTCCATAGTTCATTAGGGTATAGGTTTGGGGGGGAATCAACCCCATTGAGTTGTAAATGCCCTTGTGGGAGGGAAGCCCCCACATTAGCTAATTCATCGGCGATCACATTATTAGAGCGGAGGATATGATAGAATTCATAATGGGGAGATAGAAGTGGGGTAGTTTTGTCATACAATCGACGACATTTTATTGAGCCAGTGATATATCCATTGAGCATTTTATATATGACATGTCTAGAGTCGCCAAATATCGCAACCTTGTGGAGATCAGAGTCGGCGAGGATCATCAATCCCTAGAGAAGAGCCATCCATTCAGCCTCATTATTAGTCCTGCATTCAATTCCCCAGGCGAAGGTTTGTTCAATTTTTCCTCCAGGATCCAGAAGGATCCCTCTTGCATCTGCCACCCCTGCATGTTGTTTCTGACTTTACCATGTAACAACTATAGCATATATAATTTGCAAGTATACCATCACGTCTGTTTTGAAAACTAGAAAATGTCAATCTGATGCATCCAATCAATGTGGATATATCAGTTGGCAAAAAAGGAGAGCATCCGATCAGGGTCACTTCTTGTGGTGTTTTTAGGTTTTTGAATTATTAGGAATTTCAAATCCAACACTGGATTGAGATTCATTAACTGAATTCTAACTAAGACGTGGACTAAAATTATAAGCCAAATTCTAACTAAGGCAGGAACCTGACTTCAGGTTTAAAGGTTCAAATCAAATCACCATTCTCCATTTCATTTCTGTGTAATTCTTCCAATACACATCCATGGTTCTTGCAATAGAAGAATAGAATGATGATAATTTTGATGGTTCTTGCAACTGTTTTGAATATGAAGTTTAGGAGTTGGTCAAGTATTACGTCGTTCCGTAATATGTGACAGAGAGACAATTAATTTGGATTCTTTCCGAAGTTTGTTATAAGCCCTGACCCTAGCTTTTAGGTGTATGTGTTATGGTGTGGAAACACACAGTGTTGTCCCTCTTATATATAGAGCGGATGTGGATCAAGCTGTGGAATTAACCACTTTGAGAGGTACAAGGGTGGTAGGTGTACCCGTATCCTAACTTAACGTGAAATCAAAGAAGCGGGAGTATTCGATTCAGGGGGAAAGTTGAGATGGAAGAATCTCATAGTATGACAGACCAAATTATGATTAAGGGAGAAATTAATCTGTTGATGAACCACATAAGTGAAAAGCATTTCTATAAAACTTGCAAGTACAACGGTTGGCACTCTTGTATCTCGGTAGATGAATTGTTTTTTATATGGACATCAATAATATATTTTATGTAGAGAAAGGTACAAGAAAAGTTTCTGAATAAAGCCCACAATGATGAAAGCCTCAACAAGTGCATATGAAGACCAAGACTACTCTACAAGAAGATTAGATATAAACTTAATGGGGTGTGTTAGAGGTCTCATGTTAGATGAGTTGTTGGATAGTTAAGATGGGAGATATTCTCTTCCCAATTTGGTATCTCAACCTCTCTTTGCTATATTTGGAATAAGTTAGAACTGATAACAACTCTCTCAACTCTATATATCGGGGTTATCATATATTGTAAATATATAGTGTATTGTAATAGAATTGTGCGTTATCAGTTACAATGTCTAATCTCTCCAATTCTATTTTATAAATCATGTGGGATTTGGCTGTGCAAGTTAGAAATTTGTTGTCTACATTTGATGGCTTTTATCATCCTCAGATTCAAATTGAAAATGAGATATTGACTAATAAAACTGAAAGAAAGAAATATGAGTAGGCATATATATGATAGAGGGTTTTAGGCCAAGAGATACATAGAAACATGAATCGGTTCATCATTTTGCAAGTCATCGACTTGTTATTTATAATATTATATCATCAAGTGTCGATCACGTCTTTACCTTAAGAGTATTGAGTTGCCTATAACCCTGCAATATTGGAGATGTCGTAATGCGTAAGGTTGTTTGTGTAATGTTAAAATGCAAGGCTTGAACAAAAAAAATTAACTATATTGATTTGATCCTAGATATATCAAGAACCAAGAGCGATCAAATACCTAAAAAATGGATCCCTCTTGGTGCTTGATAGATCCAGGTTTAAGATGGATCTCTCTCAGTGCTTATTTTTTCTTAATTGGATCCCTCAATTTGAGAAGATAGCTCTGTTAGGAGAGCATTCAACTAAGACCGAGAGATGAGACAGAGATGGATGCAAAGACTCACATAAGGAAATATGATAGAGGTATTAGCCCAAGAGATACATAGAGAGATGAATAAATTCGAACTCTGTCATCCATGTTTGATGGGTTTTCTCATATTTGAATTCAGATGGAAATTGAGACAAAATGGATTAAAAGAAAGAAATGTGAGTAAACATATATATGATATGATAATGATAGAGGGTATTAATAGGCCAATTTAACGACAACTTGTCAGTGGAAAATGCAACAATTTAAATGATGATAGAGGGTTTTGTTCACATTGTGTTGTTTATTGTCCAATAGTTGAGTAGAAAATATGATATGATGATGATAGAGGGTATTAATATTTTGCTGCATATTCTAGACAGGCTACCATTGGTTGGATGAAAGAACGATCTAGCAAGACTAGAATTGTCATGGTTGCCGAAATAAATTGCTCCCGAATAGATTTGAACTTAGGTTTCCATGATATCAGCCATAAAACTCCACAACTGACTCCTACCTCATCCTTTTTTGTTACATATCAAACATGAGACTTGAGGATACCAATGTTAGAGCCTTATCACGATGCACTAACCAACTAAGCTAACACCTCACCTTCTAATACAAGCATAGTACATCTCTACATATCCATGTCTAATACTAGCCAAAAGGAATGTTCAAAAACTTATGTATTGTGCCTTCTCCTTCAACTATATAAATACCTACTTTTATTTTTATTTTTTTCAATTCTACTTTACTACACAAATACTTATTTATACTTTTTGGAGTAGTCTAAATATTTTAAGTTTGTTTTGTTTACATTGTGTTTGGAAATCTTAAAAAAAACTTAGTCACACATGTTACTTGTACAAATTGCATAATTTAAATACTATAGGAGTATTTGAGAATAATGAATCTATTAATGCATTCAAAAACACAATTTAAATACTTTAAAATTTGGATTTATCGTTTTCAATTCTATTTTTATAACATAAAATGTTTTTTATACATCTCAAATAACACATTTTATAATTATTTTTTATTTTATTTCTAATTTATCAAAACATTTTTAAAAATATTAAAATTTTATAAAATACGTATTTAATACAACAATTATAAATTAAATTTTACACTCTCTATATATAAACTCATTAAAATACCTGAAACACCCCTTAAAGATCTTTTGCCAATCATGGTTTAAAGAAAACGCATAAGAAAACATTTCATCAAAGAACCGAATGCTTAAAAAAACTCAAGAAGAAAACATTTCACCAAACAACGGAATGCTCAAAATACCCTTGGAGGAAAACATTTCACCTAACAACCGAATGATTAAAGTTCGTTGCCACATTATATTTTATTTGGGGTGAATTTAAATTAGAAATCATTAATTTATTTTCATCCAACCCTTTTAATATTCAATATTTGTTGGGAGAGCAAACCCAAAAAAAAGTTAAAGGCTTATGTATGTAAAATGAATATTAACTAGCAATTAGTTCAACAAAGTGTAATGGTACTTCTCTTGAGAAATTAAAATTAAATAGATGTTTTTGTAAACAAAGAAGAATTATATAGGGTTGTGAAGAATTATTTATAGTTGTGAATTTATCCTTCTCACCTATATTTTATTTTAGTAGATAATATTTTGAGCTCATAAATAATATAATGAAATTGTTATTACTATAAAATAAACAAAACTTCGAGTCATAGATTATTCAATAAACAAAAGGTTATATTTAAAGACAGAGAGCTCAAATATATCATCATATAATTTTATATCAAAGTTGATAGCATGGATTAATGAAATTATGCAATGCAACACTGAAAGTAAGATATTTTGTCACATTTAGTTGAACAAAATCTCGGAGTTTACTACTACTAAGTAATTTTATACCAAAGTTGATCGCATGGATTAATGCAATTATGCAATGCAACACCGAAAGTAAGAGATTTTGTCACATTTAGTTGAACAAAATCTCAGAGTTTACTACTACTAAGTAATTTTATACCAAAGTTGATAGCATGGATTGATGCAATTACACAATGCAACACCAAAAGTAAGAGATTTTGTCACATTTAGTTGAACAAAATCTCAAAGTTTACTAATACTGAGTGCAACAACTTTCTAGTAAGAAACAAATGGTAATGAGTTGCTCCAACATTTGGTAAATGTTCTAATCATTTTGGTAAATAATGGTTTTATAAATAAAAGAGTTATTTCTTGCTCTTAACTTTCACAATACAAATATTTTGAAACCAAGCAGTATAAATATGGTAGTTGTTAACTGCTAATGGAAAAACTCTTTAACAAGTTGTACCATCTTCAGTTTCTCATGACATTAGACTCCATATAATATGACAGAGGGCAATTTGCTTGTATATTAGTCTGTCAAATTACAACAAAAAGTATCCTCAATACAATAAAAAAAAGCATTCCACTTATCACAAAAGCGACCTGGACTGTATCTTCTCAAGCTTCCTTCCTAGTTATCCTGCAAATCAACAATAGGATAATGTTCAAAGCAATAAATATTTGATTTGGCCCAGTACTAATATCTAATTTAATAAACTAGCAATCCTTACCTAAAGCACTGAATAGATAAAGCAGTTGTTATCTCATTAATGACACCAATGGTAAAGTGTATGTAAATAATAATTGCAACCAGTCATACAATAAATTAAAGGTGATCAATTGTGGAATTAGGGAAATTGGGGAATTAGAGAAATTGGCGAATTTAGTTAAAGGAAAAAATTCCTAGCAATCCTTACCTAAAGCATTGAATAGATAAAGTAGTTGTTATCTCATTAATGACACCAATGGTAAAGTGTATGTAAATAATAATTGCAACCAGTCATACAATAAATTAAAGGTGATCAATTGTGGAATTAGGGAAATTGGGGAATTTAGTTAAAGGAAAAAAATCAATCATCTGTGTCGGGAATTTAGTTACAGATTCTCAAAGAATAACTGAACACCGACAACAAAGAAAAAGAAAAAAAAGAGACAAATTGGACTCATCTTTACCCTGTGACACAAAATCCATTAAAAATAAAAAATAAATCAGCTGACCTTTCCAAGCTGCCTTTGGTGAACCATGGAGCATCGTTTTGAATTTCAGTTTTTTATAGCTTAATTAAATGCCCAGATCTCTTGACCTGCTCTTTTGTTGATCTCAAATGCATAACGAATGGCTTCAAAAGCCTTGATGCCAACTTCTCCATTTCACCACCGCTAGAAACTAACAACTTTCAATTGTCGTCACAGGTTCAAACTTTAGCACGGAGTCATGAGGAAACTAACATCATCTTGACACTCCTTGCCTTTTCTAAAAACCACACACTTTGTTCTTCCATATGAATTTGAGCCCACTTTTCCACAACATTTTGAGTTGATGAAACTCCACGAGTTTAAAAATACAAAGGAAGTCACCCAAAGAAGCCAAGAAGTGTAAAATTATATCTTACAATACTATGCACCTTTGTTGATGAGATAGAAACCTACAAGCCTAGCCTAGTGCAAAATTCCTATTTTGTAAGTCTAGCAGCAAATTTCCCATATAAAAGGCTCATATCTTGTTACCATTACATCAACAGTTCAATTCTCAAACATGGAGCTAGCACTACATCCCCCAGTCCATACTACAAAAAGGAGATCAAGCTACTAAAAGAGATCAAACGAGTGTAAGAAAATATCATTCATACTCTAACTTTGCATTATTGTTTGGAATTTCACACATTCAAATATGTTCTTCAAGACATTAGAGTTTGTACGCTACACATTGGATGCAAGATTCCTACTCTACAAGGTTGTTGCAAAGTTACTATCCTCCAACCTTAGCACTTTGCTAAAGCTTCCAAAAGACTTGTTATATGTTCATATGACTCCAAATATCATAGAAAAAGGGCATGCTAAAGAAATAAAATGGTACATTCTCTGTGACAAAGCGTACATCATAAAGTCATCACTCTAATATTTAGAGTAAATAAGCATCTTGAAGAGCAAGGATTTACAAATGGAAAAAGTGAATGGTATAATCCAGAGATACAAAGAGTTGGTTTTGGCAAACAAACCTAAAGCATACCATGATGAAGAAGTAAAGTATTCACCATGAACCTTGTGATAAGCATTATTCTACATAAAATGAAGTTTAAGAATATTCAATGTCCTCTCCTTGTACAAAAAAATGGTATGCCAATCTGATTTTAATGACAACCATGAATTTCCTTACTCCTCAAGTAAAATAGAAAAATAAATAGAAGGGATTGACAATTATGAAGTGGATTGTGGAATTATGAAGCACATCCACAATTGAATGAAATTGAGGGCACCTCTCCCTTCAATACTGAAAATCATGATCTCAAACAGAAAAAATTAATAAATAATTAAAATAAAAATAAATTCTTATGATGAAAACCCCTTGGGGTGTCATAGGACATAGGAGTTCTAGAAAACCAGCTTGCTAGCAGGCTCTTCTCTAAAGGAAAAGAAGAAGAATTTTGTGGTGAAAACCTCTTTTCATGCACCACAAAACAATACAAGCTTGGAAATCAGTTCTCTTGTGAGTTTCTACCGATAAGAATAAATAAAATAGAAATGAAAACTACAAAATCCTAAATATTACATGGCATTGGCATAGCTATCATGTTATTGCTTCATAATCTTGATAGCCATAGCTGTGAGAATGATGTTGAGTACTCAATTCATCCTGATCAATAAATTATCATGCCTTATGATGACTACACCATTGAATAAAAATTATTCAACAATGAGTACTTCAGATTCTACTACATAGTAACATAAGTAGCTTAATAATAAAAAGCTCAATAAAAAAAGAATATCTAAATCTTAATCTACAGACACATACTTTTGGAAGTTATGAACTACAGAAATACACCACACATAACCACCCAAAATTGCATATGTATTCTACTGCGAATTATGAAGAAGAAAAATACAATGCATAAGCTCGAAAACACAATTTCGTTAACCAAAATGGTGGTAATCCCCAACTCTCCTTTATATAACGAGGAATATCAAGGAAGTGTAATGCATCTAGATAACCATTGATGTTCTCTAGGTTTAACATCAAACCCTAACACTAAAGTCCTAGGGACATGTGGCCTCATCACTGAAAACTGCTACCAAGGATAGTGTTCCCAACTGAAGATGACAAAATCAAATTATGCATGCACCAAAACCTCGAAAAAAAGATCCATTGCTTCATGGTTTTCTCGGGATGTGCACCCCACCTAGAATAGGCAAACTATCTATGCATGTGACATCTTCCAAATATGGAAAAAACATCTAAACTGGAGGTTGACCGATGGTCATGCATACATTCTAAAGGCATGCATACATACTCTACTAAATAGTTGTCTACATAACAGACTATTTTACCCTCATTCAAACCCATCGACACTGCTGCAAGGAAAGGTTGAATGTGCCATATTGGAATCTGCAAAGAAAGTTAACTATACCCAGAAAAGGGTGAAATAGCTACCGAGCAACCCGACGAAATCTAACTTTGTTATCACATAGAAAATATCACTAATTTGTTTGAATACCATTGATCATTCTAGTCAGTATTGTGAAATGCATTGCCAAAAAAGGTATTATAATACTTACTCTTGAATGGAGAAGGTAGAAATGGAAAACAAATCTCATAGCACTGATTATGAGTTTATTTTCTATCAGATGTAGATACAAGTAGTGAACAATACACTCAACTCCAAGTGGCTATTCCATAATTTGTCAAGGGAAATGGTTCTAACAAACAATCAAAAGTTAAGAAACACCCAAAATCATCTCAAGCATCAAGAAACATTTGTTCAAGTATTGACTTGAAAAGTAAAGTCTAATAAACATTAAAAAAAGGTTATATGACCCCTATTCCAAATACCTATTAATACTATTACTAATAGTTCACAAACTACATATTCCAAATGACATTAAGGGTAAACTCATGTCCCCAACACACTCTTCTCTGAATTTTGCATCAAAGAGGACCAAAGCTCAAGATCCTTGGATCCATTGATATGACCATGATAGCTAGAAAAGAAAATAATCTCCAAAAGCCATGTATATTTTGAAATTCAAAGCTTCTATTGAACCCCATAAGCAGTTGTCATAAGCGAATCTCCAGTGTGATTTAGATGAAGAAGACCAAAAAACAAAAAAGAAACAAACGACAATATCAAATTAGAAGCAAATAAAAGAGAAATGACACTTAAAATATCTTTGGCAGCAATGATAGCCAAAGCTCAAACCTCGAAACTTGCAAACAGTGTAAAGCAAGATGAAAATGGTTTGTCTAGAATCTTAGCAATAGCCATGACCACCATAGAACAACCTATGACAATGAACTTGAAAGAGCATGAGGAATAAATTAAGAATTATTGGCCAAGGATATGAATGCCAACTATGACAAGAAGCTCAATCGGTCAGATTTTTTTTTTTTAGGTTTTGGATTTTAATGTTACCGGTAGTGAAATCTTTTGTTTAAAATTTTACCCTTCAACTATGACACTAAATGGTGTTTAGGTTTTTTTTTTTATAAAAAAAACAAATAATAAAATAAGATTTGATTTATAGAGATAAAATATAGTTTTGTATGTTTTTTTTCTTCTATTTGAGTATCGTTTATTTTACAAGTTTGCACACAAAATTAATTTATTTCAATGTCCTTATTTAATACTTTCCTTCATTTAAATTTCGAATCTCTCATCGAAATTGAAATTCAACAGTAAAAGAAATACATGAGATGTTTATTTCAATTTCAATGAGAGTTTTGGAGAAATAATCAATACTCTTTGAATTTGAATCTATATAATTACCAAAATTATGGGATCAATCACTATATACAAACACTACACATACATTATCTTTTCTTTTTTTTTGTATAGAGGAATCAGAAACTGGCAGGTTTCGTACTCGTGTGACATGGGGTCGATTCCCGTCGCTACCACTATAACCCCTGAGCAGCCTACCCGACCCCCCCCCGGCACAGCACGGGCGGCCGCCTTTTTGCACGGGGGGGTTTGAACATCCGACCTGCTTAACAGCCTCTACACCTTAACAAATGTAGAGTTGGCCAACAAGCCAAACCCCTTGGGGGTCACTACACATACATTATCGATGTTATTTAAAATTATTAAAAAATACATAGACATACTCTATAACAATTCTTCAAAATCATAGATTTCAAGTAAATCTCTGAATCTAAACAAATCAGTAGATATAAAGCAAAAAATATAGTGCATTACATCTCATAATGTAAATAAGTATTGAATTATGTTTCCAAGGCCCTCTAACTGGCATGAGTCCTACCTTCCAACTCCCAACTATGTTAATATAATCAATGAGCATTGAGCACTAAAATTTATAGAATGTAGATGCTCATTGCAATAATGAAAAAATTAAAAAATAATGGAAAAATCATTGAGTAAAATGAGTTTTTATGTTTTTAGGAAAAACCAACGGAACTTGCGAATAAAAATGCACCTAATAATTCTAATTGAATAGATGTTTCTAATTTTTAATGAATGTATGATTTGGAAGTTGGAATTTAGAAAGTCTTATTTATTATGAGATAAATATATTAATACTATTAGTAATATAAAAAAATAGTAATAATATAATGACAATTTATAAATTTTATAGCTATTCAAAATTAAGTTTTAGAAATTTTATTACCCTTCATAAACGATAATTAGCCAAAATTTTACCCTTTGATGCCTTAAGGGAACGGATGCAGACACAGTGAACTTCTTGAAAACCACTGCGACAAAGGAAAACTTCTTCAACCTGCGTGGTGAACTTTGGTTGCGGATAACATGTGCCTAAAGGTGATTCTTAGAGGGACCACCCTCCGAGAAAACAACCTATCGATGTAATTATGTTAAATATTTAGTAAACAATTTAATTCCTTCTTTTTATATTCAAATGATTATCAATTTCGTGATGGGTTTGATATCTCTAAATAAGTTGTTTTATATAATTAAATATTTTTTACTAAAAATTATTATATAATCACTTTAAGGATTAAATGTTTAACTAACTTAAACTTCAAAATTATTGTTGGAATTTCATTTAGTTTAATTGAATTAATTTTACTATTTTGTAAAGACAATTTAGTTGAATTTTACTATTTTTTTCATTGGTATTTTTGTTAATCTTTTTATCTTTTTTTCCTTAAATTACATATAAGAACAGTTAATCCTAAACTCTTTTTTATTTTAAAATTTCATATTTTTGTCATAAACTATAAGAAATATCAAAATATATGACATTAATCATAAAAAAAATACTTATTTTTATTTAGTATTAATGTGTATACATGTTATTTTGTATTATAATAGTGATATTTAAAAATAGCTAAACTTAGTCAATAATATTAGAAAATAAAATAGGAATATGAAAAAATAAGTATTTAAAGTAATTACAAAAATATAAATGTTAAATTTGGATTGGAAAGGTGAAATAAACAAAGATGAGGAGAGAAAAAAAATTGTTCAAACACATAGTTAATACATTTGAATTTTAGGGTTGTTTGAGGGTGGTGGTATTTTACACATCCTCGACCTAGGGGTGGTACCTTTTACTTATTGGTGTAATAAGTGGTGTTGGGTGTGGTGGAATGACACAGCCGATATTCAGTCTTGGGGGGCGGTGGGGGTAAACCAAGATGGCCCTTCCTCCAAAGTTTTGGCTCATAAATCAGGGTTTGTGTTGGCGGGGGGGACGTTGGAGCGAGCCTTTCAAGGAATTGTGTCGATAGGTGATGTGGGTAACCTATGTTATGCTCCATTTTTAGCGGTTGGTGGAACTTTGACGGCCATAAATTTGAAGTCATGCCTTCCTGCATGCTCCATCCCAGCAAATGATGCTAAGACTTCTTGAGTTTTTCATAATAAAATGTACAAGAAGCGAAACAACATCAAGCATAAAAAATGGAAGTTGTGTAAAGATGAAGACATGGTGACTCTAGGTCGGGATGTGGGTCTAGAAGAGGTGGTGGGTATGACTCTGTGAGGTCTGGTGGGAAAATTCAGTTATAAGGCTATGACTTGTAGAGATATTGAGGCCTGGGCGACAGGTGTATGGGGGCCGATATTGGGGTACATCCCAACTATTTACGTCTTCCAGAAGGGGTGGTATGCGTTCATATTTAGGACTAAATCTCACACTAATTTTGTGTTGGGGTCGACATGGATGAGGGGCTAAGGAAGTCTAATGTTGCATCGATGGAATTACGGGTTCAACCCGGCATCGAAGGTTTTGCGGCTTTGTCATATATGGGTCCTTTTACCAGATCTACCTTTTGTGTTCTGGAATAAGGAAGATGTTTTGCAATAGAAAACCATATCAGTCAGTTTATTCACCTAGATGTTGAGATGTTACATGTAATCGACAAGCGTGTGGAAAAAATCTTGGTTGAGATCAATATGAATAAGGGTCTACGGGAAAAAGTGGAGATTAACTGGTGGGAACGCTCTTATTCTCAACCTTTGGACTACTGGAGAATTCCATTTTGCTGCACAAAACGTAAGGAGATGGACACCTTTGGAAATAGTGCACTTCATCCAGCTTGGAGTCTGACAGAGAGTCATTGGAAGCTGAAGCATGGACGTTAGAAGACTCAAGTGTAGGTGATTCAGATGCATTGGATCCCTGTCTTACATTCTCATTTGGAAATGAGCTTGAACTGTTGGTGGACTAGCCATATTTGAGTAAGTTACATTGTCTAAATCCATCTTTTGTCTCATATTTAAATTCAAAAGATTGGGATTTCATTTGGTCTCTGGAGATTAAGGGTGATGTTATGGGGGAATCAACTTTGGTTGGTAATACTTTTTTCTATAAAGGGGTTCCAGATCCAAAAGAAGTCTGGTATTGGAGGATTCCACTAAAAGGTCAGTGGGATAGGGTAGTGACCTGGAGAATTTAGTGACTCTAGATAGGGGCAATCTGGATCCTATGGCCCTGTCCCCAATCATTTCCACTAAGTCATGGGTTGGAGTTCTAGATACTAGGGTCAACATCGGGAATATTTTTGAAGAAGAACCCATTCCTTCCCATACATCTCTTTCCCACAGTTCATCGAGTCCATCTGACATCCACATACCTGCTAAGGAAAATATAAAGATGCACCCTTTGCAAACCTTTTCGGGGAACAATGTCAATGGTTTTCCTCTCCCTATCCGTTATCCTCCTGATAATAAAATTTTGCCTCTGAAATTTTCGGCCAGTTTTCCCCTCCTTAACACTCCTCGGGGAGCTATTTTGGGGGGTATCAAAGCTAATTATTCACCTATCAAGACCCGCAGTGCGAGAAAAAACAAGAAAGGACCTGATCTTCCCGCCACTACAACACTTTTAGTTCCTT
Source organism: Pseudotsuga menziesii (assembly GCA_001517045.1). Lineage (NCBI taxonomy): Eukaryota > Viridiplantae > Streptophyta > Pinopsida > Pinales > Pinaceae > Pseudotsuga > Pseudotsuga menziesii. Next base: position 756,052 of record LPNX010787469.1, read on the forward strand.
CCCCATCATTGTCTATATCTGACTCCAGAGTTCTTAGAGGCATCAAAGCCCTAAAAAGAGTTAGGAAATGATTTGTACATCCATTAATATTCGAGGAGTGGGGGGACTCCACAAACACCTTTCCCTTTAGAGAATTTTGGATAGGGAAAAGCCAGACGTGGTATTTAAAAAAAAAAACTATGGTATTGGGTAAAAAAGCGAGCTCTTTTTTCCTAACAATCAAAGATGAATGGGAGGTGGCGTCAGTTGATGTTGTGGGATTATCTAGGGGCCTATTGGTGGCATGGGACCTAAGGAAAGCAAAACTAAAATCTTTCTTTGTGACTGCAGATATTTTATTGTAGGGTCACGTTAAGGATTTCTCTAAGGAAATCAACCATATAAATATTTATGGACCATACAATTCGAAAGAACTATTCTAGGACAGGATAGTGGATGAGGGGAGTTTTAATCTCCCAAATTTAATGATTGTGGTCGACTTAAACTTTACCTGGTTGGCCTGTTATATTTGGGGGAAGAAAACTAAAATGGATCCCTTAAGTGCATATTTTGAGGAAATTCTTGGCAGGGATGATTTGGTTGATGTGGAGCTGGTTCCAATCTGTCCTACCTAGAGCAATGGAAGGGTAGGGGAGGATCGGGTGGCAAAAATATTGGATAGATTTCTATTAAGTATTCCACTAATTGAAAAATTGGATAAATACAGATCCTGGGTTGATCCTACAAGATTCTTGTTGATGTATTTGTAACTTTGGAATGTATTCACTTGTATATCTTATGTTGTATTTCATTGTACCTCGATGTTCCTATCGAGAGAATCATTATTATAATAAAGTTATGAAAATTCATTAAGGTTAACCCTTCGTTGTAAGTCGGGGCAATAGTCTCCATAGTTGAGGGGTACTAGGGTTATTAGACTCTCCTAGAGAAGTCGGCCCTGGTGAGTAATTGTCAAGTGGGAAACTAGTATAAGTAGAGAGTGAGACTCTCTATTTGACACACACACTCACTCAACTGTAGCACATGAGTGAGAGAGGAGGAGCTCACACAAGTGAGAGAGAGATCAGTTGTCAGAGATCATCTTTGTATTTTTGGGTTTTACTTTTGCCATTGGTGCTCATTCTATCTATGAGGAAGTTGCGAGGTTTTGTCCTTTATGGTTTCCTCAAGGAAAATATTTGTGTCTCTTGTCTCTTGTGGTTATTGATGTGCATGTTATTATCTCAGGTAAGATCCTAGATCATATTGATTAAATGATAAAAATCTAACATGGTATCAGAGCCAACCTGAGAAGAAGACACTGTGCAACTGCAGAATTTAGGGCTTCCTACTTTTTGGGTCTCTCTCCATAGATCATCAACAAAAGGAGGTTGGGTTAACTCTCCATTGAAGGGTGCATCTTTCTGTCGAAGCAGAATTTGATTCTGAGCATTCTCAGTTTTTGACCTACCACTACAGCGGGAAATTAGGGCTTTTCACAGAAGTGGAGTTTTTGAGTGAGCCCAACATAGGATTGCTCTCCTCATCAAAATCGAAGTTTAGAGATCAATATCGAAGTTTTTGGTTGGGTATAACTCTAGGAAAGTAAAACCCTAATTTCCCTTGAACCAAAAAACCAACACTACAAAAGTTCAGCTTCAGATCCAGTTCCGGCATCTTAAAATGGTAAGATCTAGATATTTTATATTTCCATTTGAGTTTCTCATCATAAGATGTATCATCACACCAAACTTGAAGGAGCTGAAAACTTTCGAGCATGGAAGTACAGGATCTCACTGGTTCTTGAATTGGACTCCGACATAAGTGAAGAGGTTCCAGTTCTAGAGGGAGATGAGGCTAAAGCCTTACACAAGAAGAAATTGGTCAAGGCCAAGAGGATCATTGTTGATTCCATCAAGGATCACCTTATACCACAGGTGTCTTCCTTAAAGACGCCTAAAGAGATGTTTGACTCCTTGACCAACTTATTTGAAGGGAAGAATATAAATCAAAAGATGAATTTGAGAAACCAATTGAAGAATGTAAAGATTTAGAATGAAGAAACCATCCAATCATACTTTACAAGGGTTTCTCAAATCAAAGATCAACTTGAAGTAGTAAAAGAAGAAGTAGAGAATGGAGAAATTGTGATGACCACCTTGAATGGTCTCCCTAGGTGATGGGACTCCTTCATTCAAGGGATTTGTGCTAGAAGAAAGTTAATCACCTTCAGTAGGTTGTGGAAGGAATGCACACAAGAAGAAGCTCGAATAGTAGCTCAAGAAGAAAGTATGGGAAGTGAAGATCAAGCTCTCACAGCACACACCAAGAAATTCAGTAAGGACCACCATCATCACAGAGGTAAGCAGTCTCACTGAAAAGATATCCCTAAAGGATATATCATATATCTATCTAAATTCAGATGCTTTACCTATGATGAGAAATGACACTTTTCCAGAAATTGTCCTAGAAATAAGGGGCGATCTCACAAGAAGAAAGACATCAAAATAAAACATCATGCTCACACTGCAGAGGATGATGATTCTCCTAGGAAGATAGTCAAAGAAGAAAATGAAGATTCTTCAAGTGATGAAGAGTATGTTTTGATTTCTTCCCTCATGTGAACTGTTACACATGGACGCAATGATTGGCTCATAGATAGTGGGGCTTCCAAGCATATGATGGGATTCAAAGAATCCTTTGTGAAACTATCTGAACTTGAGTCACCCCACAAAGTAAAACTTGGGGATGACTACCGGTATCCCATAAAAGGTAGTGGTGAATCGTCCTATAAGCTAGACTCTGGAAAATATATGAAGATGGAGGATGTTTTATTTATACCAGGACTAAAGAATAATTTTCTCTCCATATCTGCATTTGATGCAAAATGTATGAGGGTTTCATTTATAGATGGCCAAGTCCTTATGTGGCCAAAGGGAAAGACTATAGATGATGCAGTAGTGATTGGAGAGTGTTGCAGCTGCAACTGTTCTCCCCAATTTTCTTAAATTTTGGGCCCCTCCTCATCATTTAAAATTGCTTTGATTTTGTTTGATCCATGAATGTTTGTTTTAACTTTGGTTGATTCTAAAGATAAATTGGCGGCCTATTTTCAGAGGATGCGTGTGTTATGATTTTGTTGTGGGTCGCAGAATTGAATTTGGATTGCTAGCCTGAAGCTCGACTGATCAGTTGCCCTTTGAGCAAACCATTATCTTTGAGGTGAAACAGTTTAACCGTCTCTGATTTTGAGTTTTCGAGCACTTAAGTTTTCTTGCTGGATCGGAAGCCATGTTATTTTTCCCTTCCGCCGTTGCGGCTGCCAAAATGGTTTGGCGTCCGATGTTCAAGGTTACCCGATTTTCGATTGGGAAGTTTCCCGCCCGAGGGTCACGCGTCATATTTTTTTTCTTCTTCCGTCGTTGCGGCTGGGGAAGTCGTTCGTCTTCCGATGTCCAAACCTTTCCGACTTCCGATGTAAAGTTTTCCCGCTTACAGGTCTCGCGTGGTTATAACCTTTTTTCTTCCGCCGTTGCAGCTGGGAAAGCCCTTTAGCCTCCAAAACGTAAAGCCGTCCGACTTTCGACTGAGGGTTTCTCAAACTCGTGTGTCGCATCATTTTAGCGCTTGTCTTTCTACCATTGCGGCTGTGAAATCCATTTGGCATCCGACGTCAAAGTTTCCCGATCTCCAATTGAGTTTTCCCGCCCACAGATTTGAATCGGATGCTATAACCTTTTCCTCGTCCGCCGTTGCGGCTGGGCCAAGCCTTTGACTTCCGACATTTTTTTTTCCTCCGACTTCCGCCCTGGTGCACCTCGCCATTTCTGCGGGGTAGCTGTTCCAGTTTGTATAATCTGCTACTCTATTTTATAACGTAGCCCCAAATGGATAATGCACTTGGATTAATTGCAGGTGTACGTAAGAAGCTGATGCGCGAAGATGTAGAGAAGCAGTTGGTAAGGATCGAAACGACACCAGATCGCTAAAAGGGCCATTGAAGCAGAGGACAAAGTCAATAACGCTAAAGGCACGATCCTGACTGCATGTCCGTTACTAAACGGTTCATGAGTGCATACAGACGGCATAAAGAACCTGAAGCGTTTGGAGGGACTGGTACGCCATACGTTGGGGGGGAGCCCAAGCGGCTTGCTGTGTAGTTTAAATGTTGTAAAGTTTGAACTTAACAAGGGGATTTTTCCCTGTAAAATTTTTGTAAACCGTTTATTGTAAGAGGAACTATTTCCTTTTTCAATCAGAAACTACAAAGTTTTTGCATGCTGGAAGGAGTGCAATATGGAATGCATCAAATGTAATTAAATGAGCAATGTTGAAGGGGAACTAATTCGTTTTCAGCTGTGTCTCATTAGCTGTGAGATTGTTCTAATTTCCTGAACCTATGTTTTTTTTTGTTGGAATATTCTTCAGTTTATTTTATGATGTTTTCCACTGTGAGTAATAAACGCTGTTCATAAACAATTGCCTGTCTGGTTGTTGAAACATCTTTAATGGTTCATGTGTTTTGAAGGAAGTGTCAGCTATCTGTAACTTTTCATAATGCATGTACAAAATGTATTACTCACCATTGAATGACAACCTTGATCCCTAGGGATAGAGTAGGTAGTTAGTTTATTTTCTTGTTGTATGTGATTCAGCTGCTTGCGAGCCTAAGACGAGAGGTAAGAACTTGCGCATCACATTGTGACAGCTCCCTACATCCGGATCACCCTGCATTTAGTTAGGCACTTGCATTTCATATTTTAAGTCAAAATACAAAAACTCGATGGGCCGGGCCGTAATCGGTAAAACCCTTTGTTTTGTTCCTTAACCTATGGTAGCCGGACCGCAAACCGGACGGATTCCCTATACCAAACAGTCAACGGGTTAGTTGGGAACGTTGATTGGGGATAATTCCTTACTGTTGCCGCCTACGATTTTCCGAGCCTCAACAGTTTTGGTGCTAGAAGGAGGGCCGCCAGTGCATGGCTGGCCGAGGAAACCCGTTTTCCTGAAACTTTTCCACCAGTGACAGTTCTGAAAGCAGTGAACTTCGTAGAGATCAGCTATATTCTGTTGGAAACGAAGTGGTAAATGACCTAAGAAGACATACCAGGGCATATGTAAAGAAAATTGGAGGATTGCCAATTATCCCTGACTTGCCCAGAAGAGAGTATAAGAAGAAGGATCGTCCCGTAGCAGAAGACTCAGTGCTAGTTGGAGACTGGGAAGAGCTTGTGGAAACAACCTTACAAGAAGTTGTACTACCTTTGAACCAGGAGGGCCCAGAGACCCCTTACAGTTCCCCTGCTCACACTCCTATTGGCTCACCTCTTCGCTCCCCACCCAGACTCATGGCAGGAGTAAATCCTAATCCTAACCCACCACCCAACCCACCAAATCCACAACCTGCCTGGAGGGCTAGATCACCTCTAAACCTGACCCCTCCTTTACATGACCTACCTCAAGCCTTTGAAAAGTTGTTGCCTAAATTTGACCCCAATGAGAGGATATTAGTAGATGATCATCTGCATAGTTTTTATTTGGCAATAGAAGGATTAAGGGCTGGGGAGCATGAATATGTGGTTTGCAGACTATTCCAGCATACCCTTAAAGGAGCTGCAGCCTCATGGTATTTTGGGTTTCCCGCTAACTCTATACCTGACTGGAATACCTTCGAGAGAATTTTCAGAAGTAAGTATGTAGTTCAAAAGACTCACGCAGCCCTCATGAAAGGGCTATGCACCTTAAAGAAAGAGAAAAAGGAGAAAGTGCACAGTTTTACTCAAATATTTGCAGCATACATCAAGAATTTTTCTGACTCTGACAAACCTTCGGACAAGGTCCTGATTGAGTACTATACATCAGCCTTAGGCCCTGACTTGGCCATGTTTGCCAAAGGTAGGGCCAGGCCTACTTTGGCAGAAACTTATGAAGAGGCTGAAGTAGTAGAGGCTGAAAGAGAGAGTATTGAAGATTATCCTGAGCAGTCAAGAGAGAAAGGTGGGGGAAGGAATACCTTATTGTTCGCTAAGCCTAAGGAAGAGAAATCACCGGATTATGAAGGTATGGCCAAAATGATGCAGAAGCTTTCTAATAAAATCATAGACTTGGAGAAAGAGAAGGAAATGCAAAAGTTCTATAGACCCTATTACAAGAAAAGAGAGGAAAACAATTAGCCTCAACCTCCTCCACACAATTCTGCATCTATGAATTTGACAGATATAGGGATGGAAAATTTCTGCACCTTTCACCAACAACCTCATTCTGAAAAGAATTGTCCACAATGGATAAATTCGATGACATTGGTCATGAATCAGATTTTGGATTTGAAATTAACAGAAGAAGGAGAGGAGGAAAGAAAAGAGAATTCTGCTTCTACTTCTGCTAAAGAACAGGAAGAGGAAACTATGGCTTTGTGGAATTATGTTTCCTTATTTGATGCTGAAGAGGAAACGACTCAAGGGTACAAGGACATCATGGAGATCAACGTAGCAACAAGGAGCAAAGGGATGGTTAAAGATGACAGTCTTATACTCCCAAAGATCAGGAGGCTGCAGAGAAATATTAAGAAGAAATTTCAAAATAAATTCTCAGCTGATAAAATTCCAGAATTCACTATTACCAGCCAAGAACCTAAGCAAAATGATACAACGACCAAGCTAGATGAAGATAAGGTGAATGCTGACAAACCTCATCACATTGAACGACAGATGGATTATGACATCGTGGAGGATTTAAAGAAGATAAAAGCGAATGTCCCACTTTTTGAAATGTGCAAAGTGCCTCAGCAGAAAGAGAGATTATTGAAAGCACTCGAAGAATCAGATGAGAAGCTGCCTATTGACAATCAGCCCAAAGAGGAAGAAGAAATCGGAGAAACCAGCGTTGGAGGTAAGACCAAAAGTAAACATCCACCTTTCCTCCTCACGTTTGAGATTTTTAATCACAATGTACACAATTGCTTGGTAGACTCAAGGGCGACTGTTAATGTCATGCCTATATCAGTTTGCAAAAAGATCAATGGACAGCCTAAGCCTTACACATGGAGAGTTGTTCAGTTGGACAGGACGGATGTAAAGGTAATTGGAGAGATGGAAGACGTCCTAATCCGTCTGGCATCAAATGATAAAGTATGCCAGGTCGTTAATATCGTGGTGGCCAATATTCCAGACGCATACGGTCTTGTCTTGAGTAGAGATTGGTCAGCTAAGCTGAACGGCTATTTTTCCTCTGATTGGTCACATCTATGGCTGCCATACAAAGGAAGTCCGAACCAGATCAAGGTTTTGAGAGAATCTCACATGAAACACAATGTCACTCAATTGGATGGAAAGAATGAACCAGTAGATTCTGTCTTGGGAAACTATTTTATTGAGTTGGAACCTGAAAATTACCAAGCAGAAGAAGCCAGCAACACATCTGACACCTAGCCTGATCTCCTTCGATTTTCGCAGGCTGATGAAATTGATTGTAAAATAGTATATTTAGCCTTAGGAGTAGATTCGCATTCAGTAGTTAGTGATTTTTGGACTTTGTTTTTTGATGGCTCTAAGACTTTAGAAGGGTCAGGGGCCGGCTGTGTCCTGATTGACCCTCAGAAGAATAAACACTTTCTTGCATGTAGGCTAGAATTTGAATGTACAAACAATACGGCTGAGTATGAAGCATTGGTGCAGGGCTTAAAGAAAGCGATTGAATTAAAGGTAAGTAATTTAAAAGTCTTTGGGGATTCAGAAATAATTGTAAAGCAAATCAGAAATCAAATACATTGTGTTTCTCCTCACTTAAAGGCTTACCAAAATGAGGTATGGGACCTACTGAAATGTTTTAATGCATTCAATATTATTTCAATTCCAAGACTGAAAAATGCAGCAGCTGACCTGCTAGCTACATCGGCCGCTCGGCTGGTCCCTAATAATAATCGATGTACTGTTGAATTGCTTTTCAAGCCTTTAGTACCTGATATGATCACCAACCTGCGAGTGTTCGATGATGACCATCAAATTATAGAATGTTTAACGAATGACGAGGTATTCAAGGGAGCGATTATAGATGATGAAGAACATCAAGCCGAGATGAAGTATGACAATTTCATCACTAAAGGGGTTAGAACGCTAGAAAAGATGTTTGATTTAAATGAAAAATTCAAAAGGCCAGCCAACATGAAGGCCCACAACTCTTCTCTACAGTTCGAGCTGATTAATTTAGGGACCGAGGAAAATCCAAAATTTGTGAATCTCGGCAAAGGTTGTTCACCAACATAAAGGGATAAGTTCGTCAGACTGTTTAAACAATATAAAGATGTTTTCGCCTGGACGTACGAAGATCTAAAAACATACGACACCAGCATTATCAAGTATGTCGTCCCCTTCAAAGTTGGCGTCAAGCCGTATCAGCAACCTTTAAGGAAGATGCATCCAAAACTAGAACCGCTGATTCAGAGTGAAGTGAAGAAGTTACTGGATGCTAGGATCATCTTTAAAGTCAGACACTCTGAGTGGGTATCAAATCTGGTACCAGTCAGGAAAAAATCTAGTGAAATCAGATTATGCGTTGATTTCAGAAATCTGAACCGAGCCTCGGATAAAGATAACTACCCGGTGCCACCCATGGAGCAATTGCTACAAATGGTCTCTGGTTCTGAACTATTCTCATTATTAGACGGTTTCTCTGGCTATAATCAAGTATTAGTGGCCGAAGAAGATAGATTAAAGACAACGTTCAAAACCAATTGGGGAACCTTTGCCTACAGAAGAATGCCATTTGGGCTTATAAATGCTGGAGCAACGTTTCAAAGGGATATGGACATAGCATTCTGCAGATTGATTGGTCGCAGCATTGTAGTGTACCTGGACGATATCACGATATTCTCCAAGAAAATGGAAGAGCATGCATTTCACTTAAGACAGATTTTTGAATGCTGTCGGAAGTATGGAATTTCACTCAATCCTAAGAAGTGCGTGTTCGATGTCACAGAAGGCAAGTTGCTGGGTCACATAGTGTCAAAGCAAGGAATCACCATTGATCCAGAAAGGATTAAGGCTATTGAACAAATCCCCTTGCCACACAACAAGAAAGGGATGCAGTCCTTTATGGGAATTATAAACTTTGTGCAAAGATTTGTGCCTGATTTTGCTGAGATCGTTAAGCCACTACAACAGATGGTCAAGCAAAATGCACAATTCAAGTGGACTGAAACGGAAAAGGACGCATTCAGTAAAATTAAAACTGTTGTCGCACACGCACCCTCTTTGAAAAGCCCAAAATTCGATAAATACTTTATACTGTATACCTTTGCATCTGATGATTCACTAGCAGCGGTGCTTACACAAAAGGAAGACGAGGGGGATGAATTCCCGATATCTTTTATGAGCACTGGTCTACAAGGGGCTGAGTTAAATTACCCAGCCATTGAGAAACAAGCTTACGCAGTATTTAAAGCAGTGAAGCAATCCAGGCCTTATATTCTAAAAAATCGAACCAAGGTGATCGTCCCCTACCCAGCTGTAAGGTCCCTTCTCATACAGAAGGAGTTAGGAGAAAGAAGGGGCAACTAGGTAACAGCTCTTCAAGAGTACGACCTGGAATTCAAACCAGCCTCAATAGTTAAAGGTCAAGGGTTGTGCAAACTGATGACTGAAAATGAAAAAAATGAAGAACACAACTGGGAAGATGAAGCCGAATTACATTTAACCGATGTCTGTCCTTTATTTACAGCTCCTGAGTCTTGATATAGAGACCTGGTACATTATCTACAGTCGGGACTGTTGCCGGAACATTGGAACTCTAAGCAAAGAAGGGCGCTGCGTCTGAAATCAGCTTCCTATCAAATCGTTGAAGGCGTATTATTCAGGAAAAACTATGACGGAGTTCTTCTGAGATGCTTGGAGAAAGAAGATGCTAAGAAAGTAATGTCTGAATTGCACGACGGTCCGGCTGGGGGACATTACTTAGGGGATACTACAGCCCACAAGATCCTCAGGGCTGGTTACTATTGGCCTACGCTCTTCAAAGATGCACATGCACATGTCAAAAAATGTGATATTTGCCAAAGATGTAATGGGAGACAACCTAAAGCAGCAACACCCCTAAAGCCTGTAATGATCATGGAGCCATTCGAGCAATGGAGATTGGACATCTTTGGAGAAATAAAACAAAATTCCTCTCTACAACACAAGTACATTCTGACCGCGACATATTATTTCACTCGCTGGGTTGAAGCAGTACCGCTACGCAAAATAAATCAAGACAAAGTCATCAGCTTTCTACAAGACCACATCATGACCAGGTTTGGAGTTCCAGTTTCGTTATTTTTTGATAATGCCACATACTTTTCATCAATTAAATTAACTACTTTTGCTCATGATAAAGGGATTAAACTGCATTATTCTTCTAATTACTACCCACAAGGAAATGGCCTGGCTGAATCCACAAATAAAAATCTGATTAGAATTATAAAGAAGACTGTAATAGAGAACCAAAGGAGTTGGCACTCAGCTCTAACCAATGCCCTTTGGGCTGACAGAGTCACCCCCAAGTCTGCGATAGGAGTGTCACCTTATACCCTTGTGTATGGTAAAGAAGCCCTTCTTCCTCCCAATATCATGTTACCATCTTCCATTTTAGCTCAAGAGTCTAGTGGGTCGGAGAATGAGGTTTTACATATGAGGATATGCAATCTTCTGAAAGCAGAAGAGGCTAGATCCACAGCTAGAGAACGCTTTAAGCATCAGCAGGAGGTGATAAAGAGGTGGTTTGACAAACATAAAGCCGGAACAAAAGATTTTGAAGTAGGAGACCTAGTCCTCAAATGGGATCACCCCCATGATAAGAAAGGGAAGCATACTAAATTCCAGCAGTTGTGGGTAGGCCCTTTTCAGGTCGCAGCAAAGCTTGGTCCTTCTACTTACAAGCTGCAGGATTTACAGGGTTGGGAAGAGAACTTACCAGTAAATGGTTTGGTTCTCAAGCCTTATTTTTCTTAAATGTCTCTAAATTCTTCTGCCTCGTATGTAAATAATCTATTTGACTGTTTTTTGAGTCATGTTTTCAGCTTGTTTTAGTTTAAGTTTTGATTTCAATAAAGGGAGCGAATATGCGGTTGCATGGGGGACATCAAATTTTTGGGAATGATAAGCATGTTTGAGTATCAGACTGTGTGTTGTTGTTTGAACTTCTTCCAGCTTAGCAGTTTTCTCGAATAGCTCTGTGTGCATTGAAGTCCTGCTTAACCCCTGTGAAATGAACCGGATTTAAGAGTCCGAAATACTATGTTGAGGCTCCGTCCACTTCACACTTAAATGTTCGAAGGGGCGACAGCAGAGGACCCATGGAAAGGAGTAAGGTGGACATTATGTTAAATATAAATGATCCCATGCCAAGATATGAATGTCAAAAGGCAAATAAGAGTTAGAAAACTCCTCTGAAAGCATCATACATAAAAGCAAATACGGAATCATAAGTACTAAATTGCTGAAAGATCCTCTCCATCCATGAACTGAAACATAAGATACACCGTTCACACAAAAGGACACTATGGGATAGAGGATCCTGAATTAAAATTCGGTAAGAAAGGCATGGAGGAGGGTACAAAAGGGACAAAAGTCCAAAAGCACAAAAAAGTGCTAAAGTGGCATGGGAATGAGGAACAAACGAATATTTCTGTTTACCATATGCTGCAATCGTGTGGTGTCTAAGCTGGCAGCTACCTGAAGACAAAATTAATAATGAAATTCATCTTTCAGCCTCGACAGAGTTAGCTGGACTCGAAAATCTTGGTTTCCATTCTCCCAAAGTGGACTATCATCAATGATTAAGGGTACACACTTCTGTCAGTTGAGAAATCCAAGTAGCTGGAAGAATTCAATAGATGCATTCGTTGCTAAGCAGTTTGTTACTCAAAGAATAATCGCCCAGAGATCTAGGTTCACCAGGTAATCGCCAATTGTTGCAGCTGCAACTGTTCTCCCCAATTTTCTTAAATTTTGGGCCCCTCCTTATCATTTAAAATTGCTTTGATTTTGTTTGATCCATGAATGTTTGTTTTAACTTTGGTTGATTCTAAAGATAAATTGGCGGCCTATTTTCAGAGGATGCGTGTGTTATGATTTTGTTGTGGGTCGTAGAATTGAATTTGGATTGCTAGCCTGAAGCTCGACTGATTAGTTGCCCTTTGAGCAAACCATTATCTTTGAGGTGAAACAGTTTAATCGTCGCTGATTTTGAATTTTCGAGCACTTAAGTTTTCTTGTTGGATCGGAAGCCATGTTCTTTTTCCCTTCCGCCGTTGCGGCTACCAAAATGGTTTGGCGTCCGATGTTCAAGGTTACCCGATTTCCGATTGGGAAGTTTCCCGCCCGAGGGTCACGCGTCATAGTTTTTTTTTCTTCTGCCGTTGCGGCTGGGGAAGTCGTTCATCTTCCAATGTCCAAACCTTTCCGACTTCTGATGTAAAGTTTTCCCGCTTACAGGTCTCGCGTGGTTATAACCTTTTTTCTTCCGCCGTTGCGGCTGGGAAAGCCCTTTAGCCTTCGAAACGTAAAGCCGTCCGACTTTTGACTGAGGGTTTCTCACACCCGTGTGTCACATCATTTTAGTGCTTGTCTTTTCGCCGTTGCGGCTGTGAAATCCATTTGGCATTCGGCGTCAAAGTTTCCCGATCTCCGATTGAGTTTTCCCGCCCATGGATTTGAATCGGATGCTATAACATTTTCCTCATCCGTCGTTGCGGCTGGGCCAATCCTTTGACTTTCGATATTTTTTTTTCCTCCGACTTCCGCCGTGGTGCACCTGGCCATTTATACGGGGTAGCCGTTCCATTTTGTATAATATGCTACTCTGTTTTATAACGCAGCCCCAAATGGATAATGCACTTGGATTAATTGCAGGTGTGCGTAAGGAGCTGATGCGCGAAGATGTAGAGAAGTAGTTGGTAAGGATCGAAATGACACCAGATCGCTAAAAGGGCCATCGAAGCAGAGGACAAAGTCAATAACGCTAAAGGCACGATCCTGACTGCCTATCCGTTACTAAACGGTTCATGAGTGCATACAGATGACATAAAGAATCTGAAGCGTTTGGAGGGACTGGAACGCCATACGTTGGGGGGGAGCCCAAGCGGCTTGCTATGTAGTTTAAATGTTGTAAAGTTTGAACTTAACAAGGGGCTTTTTCCCTGTAAAAATTTTGTAAACCATCTATTGTAAGAGGAACTATTTCGTTTTACAATCAGAAACTGTAAAGTTTTTGCATGCTGGAAGGAGTGCAATATGGAATGCATCAAATGTAATTAAATGAGCAATGTTGAAGGGGAACTAATTCGTTTTCAGCTGTGTCTCATTAGCTGTGAGATTGTTCTAATTTCCTGAACCTATGTTTTGTTTTGTTTGAATATTCTTCAGTTTATTTTATGATGTTTTCCACTGTGAGTAATAAACGTTGTTCATAAACAATTGCCTGTCTGGTTGTTGAAACATCTTTAATGGTTCATGTGTTTTGAAGGAAGTGTCAGCTATCTGTAACTTTTCATAATGCATGTACAAAATGTATTACTCGCCATTGAATGACAACCTTGCTCCATAGGGATAGATTAGGTAGTTAGTTTATTTTCTTGTTGTATGTGGTTCAGCTGCTTGCGAGCCTAAGATGAGAGGTAAGAACTTGCGCATCACATTGTGACAGCTCCCTACATCCGGATCACCCTGCATTTAGTTAGGCACTTGCATTTCATATTTTAAGTCAAAATAAAAAAACTCGGTGGGCCGGGCCGCAACCGGTAAAACCCTTTGTTTTGTTCCTTGACCTACGGTAGCCGGACCGCAAACCGGACGGATTCCCTATACCAAACAGTCAACGGGCTAGTTGGGAACGTTGATTGGGGAGAATCCCTTACTGTTGCCGCCTGCGATTTTCCGGGCCTCAACAGAGAGGAAGAGGGAGGATTATACAAATTAAAGGGCCAACCAAAACAAGCTTTGGTCCATGACTCAGTAGAGCCAAGTGAACTTTGGCACAGAAGGCTTGCACATGTGCACTACAGAGCACTACCACTTGCAAGCAAATTTGTTGAAGGTCTTCTAGAAATACAGGAAAAACATGAAGGTGTTTGCGAAGGATGTGTGAAAGGAAAGAAGACAAAGAAGACATTTCCAAGCAGCAGGAGCAAGGCAAAAGGATTATTAGAAATCATCCACTCCGATGTATGCAGCCCGATGTCATCCAGTTCATTAAGTGGGTATGTATATTATGTTTCTTTCATTGATGATTTTTCTAGAAAGACATGGATATATTTCTTGAAAAGAAAATATTAAGTGTTCAGTAAGTTCAAGGAATTCAAAGCCTTGATCGAGAACCATGCAGAGAAGAAAATCAAGACCTTTCGATCAAACAATGGCAGGGAATTCACATCAAATGAATTCAAGGAATTATGCATAGATTTAAGAATTAAGAGGGATTTGACCACTCCATATAATCCACAACATAACGAGGTTGCATAAAGGAAGAATAGAATGATTATGGAAGCAGTAAGGGCAATGCTCCATGATCAAGATCTTCCCATGCATCAATGGGAAGAAGTTGTTAGAAGAACTATGTATGTATAGAACCATACTCTGCATAGGGTACTTGTGAACAAGACACTAGAAGAAGTTTGCTCTGGCAAGAAACCAGAAGTCCGTCATCTCATAATATTTGGTTGTCCAGTATACATACACATTCTGAAAGAAAAAAGGACAAAGTTAGATCCTTCAGGAAAGAAGGGTATATTTGTGGGATATATTGAAAGCTCGAAGGCTTGCAGAATATACTTCCCAGAATTCAAGAAGATCGACATCAGCAGAGATGTAACATTTGATGAAGACTCAACTTACAACAAATCCAGAAAAATACCTATTACAGAACTTGAAGAAACAGAAGTACCCAAGATCCAAGATACAACTATGAATGAAGAAACTCCAAAAGAACATCAAGAAATAGAAGAACCTCAGGAACCTGTAGATCCACCCCAAGATAAGAATCCTTACAAAAGGAAACTTGCAGGGGTACGAGAGGCTATCCAAGGTGCAGAAAGATATGGGGCTCCAGAATAAATGCATAGAGAAAGGAAGAGAACTAGGTCCTACTCCAATTATGTAGCCCTATTATGTGACATCATTGATAAAGAACCTTCCAAATATCAAGAAGTGACAAAAAAGAAAGAATGGAAAGATGCTATGATCGAAGAGTACCAGTGAATCATGAAGAATGATGTATGGGATGTTGTCCCAAGACCAAAGGGTAAGTCTGTTGTGACTTCCAAGTGGATCTACAAGATCAAGCATGCTACAGATGGCAGCATAGAGAAATATAAAGCAAGATCCGTGGCACTTGGCTTCTCTTAGAAAGAAGAGATAGATTATGAGGAGGCTTTTGTACCTGTATCCAGATACACTTCCATCAGATCAGTACTTGCTCTGGCTACAGTAATGAAATGGAAGATACACCAGATGGATGCCAAGACTGCTTTCTTGAATGGCGTAGTAGAAGAGGAAGTGTATGTGGGGCAACCACTCGGTTTTGAGACACATGACAGGGAGACTCATGTGTGCAAATTGAAGAAGGCCCTATACGGTTTGAAATATTCACCCAGGACATGGTATAGAAGAATTGACAGCTTCCTAACTAGCTTAGGCCTTACCAAGAGTAAAGCGGATTCCAACCTTTACTATAAGGTTGAGGAAGGGAACCCTATGATACTCCTACTGTATGTAGATGACTTGTTTGTGACAGGTGAGGATGGGTTGATTGCTGACACAAAGAGGAAGCTTGCCGCTGAGTTTGAGATCAAATACTTGGGTATGATGCACTACTTTATAGGGATGGAGGTGTGGCAAAATGCAGATGGAATCTCCCTGGGACAAGGGAACTATGCAGCAGAGATCCTGAAGAGGTTCGGGATGATGGAATATAAGGCCATGACCACACCTATGGCATCGAACCTGAAGCTATTAAGTGATGCTTCATCAGAGTCGTTTGATACTACGATGTATCCTCATATGATTAGGTCTTTGATGTACCTGACGAATACGAGACTAGATATTTGCTTTGTTGTGAACACATTGAGCCAGTTCTTGACGGATCCGAGACATGTTCACCTGATTGCTGCAAAGCATATTATGAGGTACCTGAAGGGTACAAGTGATTATGGGCTCAAGTATGAGGCGAATCAAAAGATTAACCTGGAAGGTTATGTGGATTCAGATTAGGAAGGTAGTGCCATTAATAGGAAGAACACTTCGAGGTGTTGCTTCAGTATTGGATCAGGTGTGATCTCTTGGTTTAGCAGGAAGCAGTCCTTCCTGGCACTGAGTATAGCCGAAGCAGAGTATGTCACAGCTTGTTTGGCTAGTTGTGACATAGTGTGGATGAGGAAGATACTATCTAATTTATTTGATCTCTAGTTGGATGCTACTTGTATATATTGCGACAACTAGAGTTGTGTGAAGTTGTCAGAGAACCTGGTGTTCTATGACAATTCGAAGTATATCGAGATAAAATATCACTATATCAGGGATATGGTGTAGAGAGGAGCAATGAAGCTCCAGTATGTTGCGATGGAAGAGAAGATAGATGATGTGTTGACCAAGCCATTAGCCAGAGTGAAGTTTGAGTACTTCAGGGAGAAGCTTGGTGTTCACCAGATCGAGGTTCCTTCCAAGGGGAAGTGATGAATCCGAGAGCCTTTCTGACATGGTGGTAGGTTGGGCCTCCCATGGTCAGATGTAAGTGTTGCTCCTTTCTAACATGGTGGCAGGCTAGGCCTCCCATGATCAGATGTGAGTGATGAGCCTTTCTGACATGGTGGCGGGTTGGGCCTCCCATGGTCATATGTAAGTGTTGCGCCTTTCTGACACGGTGGCAGGCTGGGCCTCCCATGGTCAGATGTGAGTGTTGAGCCTTTTTGACATGGTGGTAGGCTGGGTCTCCCATGTTCAGATGTAAGTGTTGTTCCTTTCTGACATGTTGGCAGGCTGGGCCTCCCATGGTCAGATGTGAGTGCTGAGCCTTTCTGACATGGTGGCAGGATGGGCCTCCCATGGTCAGATGTAAGTACTGCACCTTTTTGACATGGTGGCAAGATGGGCCTCCCATGGTCAGATGTAAGTTCTGCGCCTTTCTGACATGGTGGTAGGTTGGGCCTCCCATGGTCAGATGTGAGTTATGGGCCCTTTTGACATGGCAAGAGGATCAGGGATGATTTTAAGGGCGAATTTTAGCCCAATGGCGAATTTTAAGGGTTACCAAAAAAAAGGTGGGCGAATTTTTATATTAAAATGTTTTTATTTTATTTAATAAATTAGCCCATTATTTATTTTATATATAGTTGGCCCAAGTTAAATCGCCTTCATCCAGAAAGAGGGAAAAACTGGAAAATAAATTTTAGCCCACGAAAATACCGATATTTTCCCACATTCACCCCTAATTTCTGGCAATGGAAGTCATCGATAGAAATTTCGCCCAATTTTTTTATTGTTAATCTAAAATCTAGTGTAAATCACCCCTGGTTTTTCCTTATGGAGATTTTTTTAGAGAAATTCGTCCAAAAATCCTGATAGCGGGGTAGAATGGGACCAATTTTGTCCACATAATCAAGTTTCAAAGCTTAATAGGGTTTCAATCTCGGAGAATTTGGTTTCAAAGGTTATTATGGAGTTGCAAGGCTCTTGCTAAGGTTTTTCGTAGGTTGCCAGGCTCTAGAATTTCGACTCTTGCAAACTCCAATCTGCAGGTATGTTTATACTTTATTATTTTGTTGGGTTTGGTTTCGTGCCGTTAAGGTAGGCCCGTTTAAGAGCCAAAGTCTTACCTTCGTGACCAAGATGCTTATTTTCAAGATCGAGATGAAGAGTTAGGGTATCGTGATCGTCATAGGGAGTAAGAGTTGAGTGATCGAGACCCAGATTCTTCTGTTCCAGAGTATTATCTATATGATCCTGTCGATTATGAGCTTGAGGAAGATTTGGCTTAGCAGTAGATTATACGATTGGTTATGCTGTTTGTGAAATGCAAGTGTTCCGCTCGAGGAGAGAAGACAGGCAATTATGATGACAACAATATTGGGAAATAAAAAGACAAGCAAGCCTCACAATTGAGGTTTCAGGTGGGTGCAGCTGCCTTTACGGATTTAAAAAGACTCCCTTTAAAGCAGGCATTAGACGGGGACCAAATAGTTACAGTAGTTTTACTTAGTCCCCATAGATTGAGGGTGAAGATGAAAGCATTCGAGTTTTTTAATGTGAAAAAGGGGAAGAAAACATCTTAACAAATGCGACTGTTCATGTTTTCACAAAACGACATAAAAAAAATCAATATTTACTTGCCCAACAAGCAAAATATTGATAAACTCTACAATACAGAGGCAAACCTATTAAAATGCCACCCTACAGGCTTCCTGAGTCGGAGAATTTCAATAGCAAAACTGTCAAATGATCAAAGAAAATATTATAAGGATTGCCTATCCTTTCCTCTTCCTCTGGCCTTTCAGCTAATTGAACCCATTTAGTACAATGGAAAGGAGTTGACAAAGAATCAACTTGCATCTGTTGATATTGATCATATTGATGTGTTCAATATTTTACAGTTCTCATTCATGGGGATGGTTCTTTTCATCAGACTACGATGATGATGATGACTTAGAAAGTAAGAGAACATATCAATATCAATATGAACATCCATATGGTACTGAGTTTGACAGAGAGGTACTCGAAAATATCAAGGGCAAGAAGTTGGTGGATAATGCAATGAATAAACTGGCCGAGAAGGATAAAGTGTCATTGTCCATTTCATGTTGGCAGAAGGCTTACAGTCAATTATTTTCCAGTTGCAAACATATTATGCATGATGAGGAGAAGAAGTCAAGATTAGCATGGTATATGACTGACTGCGTTCAGAGAGAAACTGGCATACGCCCACTTCCACAATGTCCCACTTCAATTCTTATCGTCAACTGTCTCAAGGGATTAGATGATTCTGCCCACAAAGTGTACCTGGATTTCTTCATTGATGCAAATGCTATGTGCCATCATTTGCAGTTGAGTATTCATGACATTCCGTAGCTGTACATATTTATGTTTTGGTTGTTCTGTAATATGAGTTTTCTTGTTATTCTTTAAAAGGTGGACAATGTTTAACATTTGTGTATCAATTATAATGTAAGTAACCATACTCTCCAATTGTGATAGCTTTCTCCCTCAGTCCAACAGTAACATGCCTGTGAGCTTTGTGGGTCTGGTTGTACTCGTGTCGGGATTGTTTTCTAGATCAACTTGTTTGTCTTGCTATCTGTCCCAGTTATTGCTGCTTAGCATTTAGACTGATGTGTGCAGGAGCCATGCATTTAAGCAAGATACAGAAAGGGTTGTGAATGAGTTGAAGTCATCCACTCATTGGGTAGTGGAAAAATTGGATAAAATAGAGGAGCAATCAGATTCGCTTCTGGAGCACTCAAATGAAATCCATAATTCCCTAGACTCTATTGAATCTCAAGCAGAACTAATGGCTCAAAAATCAAAGGTTGTGGAAGATAAAATCACAAATGTTCTAGATCAGTCCAATGCCATTTTTTATCAATCTCATCAGATAATTGACACTCAGTCCAAGTTACAGGAACATCAGTTTGATATGTAGAAGACCTTGGACACTAGTATGGCTGATCTCCAAAATTCTTACATAAGATTAGTAGAAGACATAGGGTTCCTTCAAACGTTAACTTCACAGACTCAACAGCAAATCACTGAAGTGGCTGGCACTATGTCATCTCAGTTAGACAACCTTCAAACTAAAGTGGATGATATTGGCAATGTAGTGACTTTGTCATTGGGTCAATAGAAACAGTTACTGGATGGCCAAAGTCTTGCTTTGGAAGGCCTTGATACTCTTACCCAAAGTCAGGTTGAAGCATTTGAACAAAGCAGGTGAGATTTTAGGTCTAGGCACTTGCAAGTCTCTTTTTGCTTTGCAGGTCAAATAGTTTATATGTTTATATCAAATATGGAAAACATAAATTAAGATTTTTCATATCAATGAAAGCTCAATAAATACAAAATATCATATATGTTTTGAATCCAGTAATCTAATACTAGAGTTCGTGTAGTAGATGGAGGACTTGCACACCTGATTTTGTGTGTTATGGCTGTTTTGTGGGACTTTGTTGTCATTAATGATTGAAAAACGAGTTAAAGATGTCTATATTTTCGATGTATTATGTAATTTGATTTTGAGTTCTAGATAAAATTATTAAACTGCAGGTTATCAGTACAACAGCTGGTTGATAATGCTCGCCAACAACAGCTTGAATTCACTACTTACCAAGAGGAGCTTCAGGCAACTCACAATCGCCTAGCACAGAGCTCCTCTGCAATTTTGGCAGCTCAGGTGTTATATCATCTTGTTTATAAGTCATCCTTAATTTAATGCAAGCAAACAAATATTGAGAAAGGTATATTGTTGATTACAGTTAACAATTGTGGCTATGTGAATATATGTGTTGACTTTGATTGCAGAAAGCATTTAAATCAAAGCAAGCCACTATGTTCATGGCCCTGTATAAGTTGTTTTCACTGCAAAATGATATTCTCCTTGAATCTCGGGCTATTAAGACCATCTTCTTTTACTTGATTATGACATGTGTGCTCTATATGCTGACGAGCACAAAGCAAACTAAAAATGTCAGATGTATTCTGTACTTTGGTAGGTGAACAATGTCTTTTCACTTGCAACCAAAGTTTCTTGTTTGCAACAGAGTCTAACTATGGGTGTTGCATGCAGGACTTTGCATATCATTTGCCATTGAGTTCTTCCTTGCCCGCTTTAAAGGCAATGATCTTTCACAACAAGGCTGGATTTCCTCAAAGACATTTTATGTTAGAACAACATTCATATCCATTGCTATTTTTCATCTTGCCTTTTCTCTTATTAGATACAGGTTTGCATTCTGTCTCCTCAATGCATCACTTTATTGGTCTGCAAAATCCATAATTTTCTTTTCTTTTCTTGGCTATCAGTAACTAATGAGTACTGACGCTGTATTTTGATTTGCAGAGACTATGAACAACTAAATTATAAAATGCTACTGGAAATACAAGAGAAACTGAAAACATTAGAATCTAATCTGGATGGGAATCAAGGTACTCTCTATCATAAAGAGCTACTGGAAATGGACAGAAAACTTGGCCAACAACATTATGCTAGGAATAGTGTAAAAAGAGCTTTAATATTTCAGAGTATGTACCATTTCATCTGGTCTTATTTCTACCAAAAATCATATATGAAAAAGATGTAGATGGGGTTTTTTGCACATGTAGGTGATGTATATCTCAATTTCAGGGAAACAATCGAAGGCTGGAGGTTTTCATGGCCAGTCTTACATTTCATGGATTGACAAGTTACCAGAGGAAAACAACTCTGATGATCTAGATTATGAGCCACCACCGAATGTTAAATAAAGTTTTTCTGACACCTTGAGAGATATAATCTTTATTGATGTTTGCATTGATAATCTGTAAGAGGAACAATTCTGGTCTTCCCATAATTGATCACTTGACAATGCTGGCTTATTATATTCGCTGTTACTTATGCTTTATTAAAATATTAAACAGGGCATCTGAACAGGGGAATAGTAGTTTATGCTGATGTTATTTTGTGGAAAGTATAGTACTATTTTTTTCTCATGTAATCTCTAGAAGATATTTGAGGAAGATTGCCAATAGGAACTTCTGTTAATACTTAATGAGTAACACTCTTAGGAGATGTTCCAAGGTCTCATGTAATATGTTATATCAGATATACCAATTATTTTTACTTCAAACTCCTTAAAGCAGCTAAGAAAAAAAAGAAAACATGAGTGTTAGTCATTTGAAATTCACTTAACCAACTAGAATTGCTTGAAGTTTTTTCACTGCACAAAAGTAAGAGTGGCTTTGTAAAGACATTTTATTTTGCAAGAGAAAATTGCTTAAATTTTGTCATGGGATCTTAAATAAGTCTGGGGCTGCTTAAAATTTAAGCATGTCTATTTATCTAAAAGTTGTAACGATAGTTTCAAGAGAAATTTGCTATATTAAGTTAATTTCATTTCCCTGTACACAGTAGCCCCAGATAAAATATAATATTTTTAGGCTAGCAAGTTGCGGGACATAGGTCAAAGATGTACAGATTTTAATGCTAGCACCTGGGATGGCTTATAAAATATTTTAGTATTCTTGAGATTAGCTCCCAAAGAGTTTATTAAGTTTAACTCTATAAAGTTATATAAAAGGGAGGATAGGAGCGATGGCGGAGGTAAGCCCGGTCGATGGAAAGCTTCCCTGTTCTGGTGTATATGGTACTAAACCAGGCTACTTCCTGTATTATGATGTGCCGTTTCCAGTCAGAACTGCTTTTTCTCTCTAACTTTCAAGCTTTCGGTGGCAAACTAGGGTCGGCTTTAGGGTTTCTTCCTTTTCGGTTCTGGTTCAGGGTTTGCATGCATGTTTCATCGGATGACTGCACGGATTGCTACTTGGAGTCCCTCCCCTGCTATGGGGGACTAGTACCAACCAAGTGCAACAAAAAGTGGGAAGGACATCGATTATCCGCAATCTGTGAACTATCCGGGGTTTCATCATCCTCATCTGGTTCTTCTGCAGCAGCCGGTCTTCTTGTGCTTCTTTTCAGTTTGTCCATCTTCTCCTTACTGGGTTTTATCTGTCATTTTGTTCTGTTCACGGCGATAGTGTGTTTTTCTACGTTAAGGTGGCGGATACTCCAGGGTTGACTCTGAGACAGTCTTATTATGGCCATGAGCATCATATTCTGCGATCAGGGTTGACTTTGGCGTTGTTAAGTATCACGTGACTGCTAGATTCCCTCCCCGTCAGTTATCATTCCCCTTGCTGGGCTGCCAGTTTTTTGGGGGTTTACTGTACTTGGGTTACGCCCTCTTCTAGTACACCATCCCCTCCACAGCTTTCCTTTCTCTCTGCTGGGTCGTCTTTCTGACACTGGCTGTTGACCTCTCTTAGTGGGTTAGAGGTCAGGTGGGGTCTTTTCTCTAGAGTTTGGGAGGGTCACACCTGGGGTCTCCTTGTCGGGGTCTCGGCCACGTTTAGCTCCCGTCATGTCTGCGGACCTTCCCTCCTCACGGTTTCGCCGGAAAAGGGCCTCAAAATGTATCAAGGCTTCCGAAGGTCGTTTCCGCTTTGTGCTGGGGCACGACGTGTATATGGATAGGGTCTCATCACTCTGTTCCCGGGCATTGATTGGGAGAGTCGAATATGCACGTTTAAGCAAAGCAGAATGGTTTGAGTGGGCATCACAGAACTGGAAGCCACTGATTAATTACGTGCCTACCATCAGCTTACTCTCCAGAGGCTGGATCACCATCGTTTTCCTTGAAGAAGCTCATTGTACCAGTATCTTGGAGGGCACATGGCGCATGGGTAAGGGGTCATTGGTCCTGGACAGGTGGCATACGGGATTTGACCCTCTCCGGGAGGGAATCACCAAGAGACACCTATGGACACTGCTTCCTCAGCTCCCGTTTCCACTCTGGAACAAACAAATCCTGGAGGGGGTTGCCAATACCATTGGCCGATTTGTAGCAGTGGAGGCGGACTTTATGCTGGCATTTGAAAAGAGAGTAGCTCGTGTCTTGGTGGAGCTGGATGTGTCATCTGGTTTACCTGCAGATGTGGAGATATTATGTGGGGAACGCCTCTTTATACAAAAATTGGACTATCTCAGGGTTCCATTTCGATGCAACATTTGCCACGAGACGGGTCACTTACGCCGTCATTTCCCATCTCTTCGTTCGAGTGCCCTGTCATCGGACCATGAGGATCTCCAGGATGTGAGCACGCCAAAGTCTTTGGTCCATTCGGGTCTCACTTCGGGTAAGAAAATGACATCTCCTTTCCCTACTGATTTAGTTTCTGAAGATTATCTCCATGATGTTGATGGACTGATACACTCACATCAGAGAGAGTCTCATCGGTCTTTGGATCCCTTCTCTCTCCCGGATCCCCCGGTACCTGCTTCGCTCTCCGAGTCTGCGCCGCCTGAACCTCCTACACTTGAAATCCCTTCCTCAATTGAGGCTCTGTCACCCTCCTTACCCTCCCCTGTCGTCCCTACACTCTCTTCTCATATTGATTTCCCGCCTCTTGCAGTGGCTGTCAAGCCTTCCCATCACCCACCTCCACCCAATAGTCCCACGGGTACCCCATCTTTCTCGGATCCCTCGCTAAAACATACCCTCTCTATCTTCACGGCTGCTACGCCCACCTCGCCTTCCACTCACCACATTGATTCTATCCGGTTCGCCAATGTCACGATAAGGAAGAAAAAGGGGAAAAATAGGAGCAACCCACAGAAGGCACTCTCACCAGAGTCACCCCCTTACATTCCTCTATCTGATCGCCTTTCTGAAGCTGACTGTCACACACCTTCCCGGGGACTTAGAGCATGTTCTCCCCTCCAGTATGATCCATGATCATTGTGTCCCTTAATGTTCGCGGTTTCGGGGGTAGGACTAAATTACATCACCTCCGCTCCCTTTTTCGCACTCTCTGTCCTGATATGATACTGCTTCAAGAAACTATGTGTTGCTCTTCTTCAGCTCTGTTGGATTTTTCTAAACTCTTCCCCTCATGGGAATTCTGCGCAATTGGAGCCTCGGGTCTCTCTGGTGGCCTCTTATCTGCCTGGAATCCTCTCAAGGTTCGCTGTAAAGCTTATCATACCTTTGCGGGTCTTCTTCTCTCTGCTACTGTGAGGGGTCACTCCTTTCCTTTATCAGTCCTCAATGTTTACGGCCCCTACAAAGATAGGGAATCCTTTTGAAACAAGGCTCATCAGGGTGGTCTTTTTCACCTACAAAACTTGATTTTGGGAGGTGATCTTAACCTGACCCTTAATGTTTCTGAAATTTGGGGCAAGAAGGCCTCTCCGGATCCCCTTGTTCACCATTTCTCTGCCTTTTTTGATTTACTTGGTCTCTTGGACGTTGCCCCTGCATGCTCGGGTCCAACTTGGCGCAATGGCATGGCAGGGGATGAAGGAATTAGCAAACGTATTGACAGGTTTTTAATATCCAGTTCTCTAATTCCCCTTATGGGTCTCCACCGTGCCTGGACCCACTGCTCGGATATCTCTGACCATTTCCCCATCGTTCTGGAATGGAACAAATATCACACAGCTTTTAACTATCCTTTTAAGTTTAATCGTTCTTGGCTTGATGACTCGGACTTCACCTCTTGGTTCTCCTCTTCTTGGCCACAACATGGCAGTGAGGACTCTGTCACAGCCCTTGATTCTCTCCTCTGGAAGCTGAGAAACCATAAGATTGATACTAAATCATGGATTAAGGACAAGCAGGCTCAGAAAGACAAGGATCTCTTTGCCATTGAGACTGAGATTTCCTCTCTGTTAAATAATTCTGATCATGGTATCCTTACTTCTTCTGATTTGGACCATCTCACATTCCTCAGAACTGTCAGACAAAAGATCTTAGCCCACACCCTGCTTACCTGGCAGCTTAAGAGTCGGGCAAAATGGTCCCTCGAAGGGGACTCCAATACTAAATATTTCCATTTGCTTGCCTCTGGTCGCAGAAACCAGAACACGATTTGGTCCTTAGCAGATGATTCGGGCACCAATATTGAAGATGAAGAAACCCTTAGATCTCACGGTATGAAGCATTTTGCGAATTTTTTCAAGGATGATAGGGGTTCATGTATTATCCATCAACTTAGGGTCATTCAGCTTTTTCCTCGAATGGTCCCTCTAGAGAATGCATCAGATTTCACATGTCCTGTTACTTTGGAGGAGATTGAACATGCACTAAAATCTTTCAAAAAATATCGTAGCCCTGGGCCGGATGGATGGCCAGTGGAATTTTATTTGTTCTTTTTTGATCTATTAAAAGATGAACTTCTTGCTGCCATTGATCAAACTAGATTGTCTGGGGTTATCC